>ML265897.1:23607-38127 GCA_005239495.1 Nicotiana undulata | reverse complement strand
ATATATATATATATATATATATATATAATTCTCTTATAGAAATTTTAACTATAAAATAAAACTTCCAGTATGAACTTCCAGTATTAAAATTCGGTGCACCTATGTATGAACTTCCAGTATATTATGCTAGAACTGCAACACGCAGAAAGTTCCAGCATATTATAATGGAGTTCAAACAAAATTATGCTGGAAATCCAGTATAATATAGTAGAATATTTTTCGGATTTTGAACAGTGTTTTCGGTCAGATTTATCTTTACATGAAAAGTGGCTAATTTGATATATCATATTGCTAATTAATTTTTCAAGTAATTACATAGACTTACTATGAAAAGTCATGCACAAAAACTAAAAACTATTTAAGAAAAATGATAATATGTTGTTATAGTTGAGAGGGCTCCATTACATTACATTGATATAATCCAAAACCAGAGTAGACAAACAAAGCAGGATAGCCTATATTAATCACATGTTTGCTTAATTTGTCAATGAGTTGAGAACATGGTAGAGAAGGAACTCAAAAATCCCTCTTTCTAGATTTTGATATTTCTCTGGCCAGCTAATTACTGAATTTGAGAACTGGATCATAGCTGGCATGTTTATTAAGATCTATAATAAGGTCAAAAATTTAAGATTTGGCATTTTATGCAATAGTAGTAGGATATGAGAGGCCACTAAGTGGTGAGAGGTTGAGGACCTTTTCTTGAATGAATCTACAAGTATTATGAAGGTGTGCTTTAATTGCCCAAATAATATTAGCTGGCTGATTTTATAGAGTGGACCTCAACATCTAGAAGAAGTTCTATATTAATAATTTTTGCTTCTATATAGGACAGAAGGAAGTAAGTGCCAAATATTTGCTTTTTGACATATTGAATTCAACACCCAAGTTTTGTTTTACTAGGTCCTTTTCTATTATTTTGAAAAGTTTATAGTGTTAGTTCTAGTCTCATAAGAAAATCAATATAAGCAGAAATTTCAATCTAATTATTTGAATTAAAATTCATCCATTTTGATTACCATTTTTCTTTTTAGAAAGGATTAGAATCCATGTCGGCATCTCTTCTTTCTTCTTAAATTAAAGAATGATTAGAGTACAAAAGTTAGTACATGTACAAGCCAATTGAAAACCTAACCAGACGATCATGCAAGAAATACTAATAATTACATGAATCTTCATTAAGTGACGTTTTTAGTCATAAAAATGAGAACGCTTCAATTTTACTCGATAAATCAATTTGATGAATTATATAAGACCAAGAAACATAGTGATATTGTGATGATCCAAAAGATTATCCCATGTTTTATAAGTCAAATCTGTGTTTGGAGGTCTTGAAAACCCCCTTTTATCTCACTTCGGTTTGCGTGCGCAGCCCGGGCGTATAGCCGGGAAGCCTTTATGTGAAAAACTGAGAAAAATGATAGTTTTGTTTTTGAGATTTGATTTAAGTTGACTTTGGTCAATATTTTTGGTAAACGGATCCAGACCCGTGATTTAACGGTCCCGGAGGGTCCGTGGGAAAATATAGGACTTGGGCGTATGCCCAGAATCGAATTTCGAGGTCCCAAGCCCGAGAAATGAATTTTTGAAAGAAATTATTTTTCTAAAAATATAAAGGATTTTAGAAATTTGATTATGTTTGAAATCTATGGTATCGGGCCTGTATTCTGGTTTCGGAGCCCGGTACAGGTTCAATATGATATTTATGACATGTATGTGAAATTTGATAAGAAAAGAAAGTCGTTTGGCGTGATTCGGACCCGTAGTTGTAAAGTTTGATATTTTGGGAGTTTTCAAAATTTTCCTTGATTTTGGTGTTAAATTTGTTGTTTAAGATGTTATTTTGGCGATTTGATCACGCGAGTAAGTCCGTATGATATTTTTTAAGATTGTGTACATGTTTGGTTTGGAGCCCCGAGGGCTCGGGTGAGTTTCAGATAGGCGTCGGGGTGAATTTATTTAGAAAAATCTGGTGTCTTTTGACTGTTGCCGGTGTCCAGGGAATTTACCTTATGCGAACGCATGGGTATCCATGCGAACGCAAAGCACACGCGGGAAGGGGGTTGGCTAGCACTATGCGAACGCATCACACCTGGTGCGAACGCGTCACACCAGGTGCGAACGCGGAGCACATGAACTTTTCTCTACGCGAACGCATATAGTAGGTCGCGAACGCATAGTTTTAGAGAGGGGCTGGGAGATGGGTAATGTTAACTCTATGCGAACGCACCCTATGGGATGCGAACGCAATGGGCAGGGGAAAGGCAGCCTATGCAAACGCATAAGGCTGGTCGCGAACGCACAAGACAAATTTTGCCCAGTCTTTTAAAAACAGAAACCATACGGGATTTTACCAAAATTTCATAACTTCTTCACCTAAACTCAACCTTGGGCAATTTTTGAAAGGGAACTTCACTACAAAATCATAGGTATGTATTCTTAGACTGGTTTTCTTCTAATTCCATTAACACCCGTTAGATTTCTAGGACTAAATCATATTCTTAATGGTAGAAAATTAGGGAATTGGGTAGAGTTAGGGCTTTTTGAATAATTGAAATTTATACCTCGTTTTGGGGTCGGATTTAAAAACTAATTACATATTCGATATCGTGGGTAAATAGGTGATCGGGTTTTGGTCCGAACCTCGTGTTTTGACCAAGCGGGCCCGGGGTCGATTTTTGACTTTTTAGGAAGAATGTTAAAAAAACCTATAATTAAGCATTGGAATTGAATTGTTTAGCGTTTATTGATGTTATTAAGTCAATTATGTCTAGATACAATTGATTTGGAGTCAAATTCAAAAGGGAAAGCGGTGATTGATGCTTGATTTTGGTCGTGGAAGTCGAAGTAAGTGTTTGGCCTAACTTTAGCTTGAGGGAATAGGTGTTGAGTCTTATTTGCTATGTGTTTATACCATGTTCAACATATATGTGAGGTAACGAGTACCTATACGTTGGTGTCAAGCATGCCCGTGAGTCGGATATTATGAATTTTGTGGTTTTCATGATATTTACTGTGTTATAACTTGAATTTCACTTTGTGGTTGTTCATTTTGGTGGAAATTTGTGGTAATGAATATTGTTGAGTATTGGTTTCGGTTGAGAAATCTTATGTAAGGATATGTATTTGAGTGAGATTGGTTATAGCTGTGTCCCTTGCCGGGACGGTGATATTTCTATTGTTGTTCCCTTGCTGGGATGTTGTGATTTGTTATTATGGTTCATATTGTTGATTTTTCCTTGCCAATTATCTGTTATTGATATTGTTTGGGTGAGGAAGAGTGTAAAGCACGAAGGGTGATGCCGTGTATTGATTATTGTGAGGATGAGAGTGTAAAATCACGAAGGGTGATGTCGTGCCATGTTATGATATTAAAAGCACGAAGAGTGATGTAGTGCCGTTTCTATTGATTATTGTGATGATGAAAGTAAAAGCACGAAGGGTGATGCCGTGCATTTGCCTTTATTATTTGGTGAGGATGAGAATAAAAGCACGAAGAGTGATGTCGTGCACTATTTTCTTTGTGTTGTTATTTCCTGCTGTTAAGTTGATATTTGAACTGTGGTCTTATTTCATTTTTTCTATTATCTGATATTTCTTCCCCCAGCATGTCCCCCCCTTTCCTCTTGTACTTAACTGGTTATTCTTGTTGTTATTATTTCTTCTGAATATTATTAAATTACACAGGTTGTCTTGATTGTCGTGTCCTAGCCTCGTCACTACTTTGTCGAGGTTAGGCTCGACACTTACTCAGTACATGAGATCGGTTGTATTGATGCTACACTCTGCACATCTTTTGTTGTACAGATCCCGGTACAGGACCCTTTGGTCATTAGATTGAGGAGGCTGCCTTCAGTCCACGTAGAGACACCGAGATAGTCATGTTGGCGTCCGCAGGCCTTGGCGTCCCTTCCTATTTCATCTTTGTATTCTGTTCTACTTATTTCAGAAATAGATATATTTATTTCCTTCAGACCATTATATGTATTATTCGTAGACAGTCCGTGAGATTGTGACTCCAACGTTTTGGGATTGGTACTATGTAGTTTTCGTAAAATCATTAAACTGAGTTAATATATGCTGTTTCGTTTTTGAGCTTTCTTTCATGTTAGTATTATACATCACCTGTTATTGAATAATAAATGAATATGGCAAATTAAATACTCACGTTGGCTTGCCTATCAGGTTCAACTTTAAGCGCTATCACGATCCCGACGATTAAAAATTCTGATCGTGATACATATATAGAAAATAATTCACAAGCACAAAGCTGGTTGCATAGGAAATGTCATGTGGACATTTCAACTGCTACTTGCAAGTTGCAAATAGGCAGTGAATTGATATTATTATTTTGTTCACGTGACATCATTGAATCCTTTATTAAATTCCAAAAGATTTTCGTTGGCACATCCTCTCTCAGAGACTCCTTCCCCCCCTAGAAGACCCCTATTCTTTATAGTAATAGCCTTTGATATTGGCCAATAAATTCTTGTAAAATTAAAGGAAGTAGGTTAAAGTGTTGTGATATTTGAGGGTTGCCTAATTGGCAATTAGAGTGGTAGGTGACTATAGACGTGTAGATCATACGTGTTGACATGATCATATACCTTTCGCATTGGACAATCAGAAATATTTTATTAAATAAACATTTACTAAAGAATAATATCTATATTCCATGTCGAAAATATGACTGTATAAAGTAGGATTTGAATCCCCAATTTTACTCGTAAAGGTGCATTCAATAATTATTGCACCATAGGAGTCTTTGAGCATGATTCACGCATATATAATAAAATATTTTTTAAGAAATATAACATTATTATATATATAACATTATTATATATGATCAAAAGAGAGGAGTATGAATTCACGTGAATCCGTACCGTAAGACTTAGATACGCGCTTGTGGAGAAGGACATATATCATAACCTCCAAACTACAATGAAGAGTGATCTTAATCACACTTGTGATCATTTGAAAGTAAGAAGATTTCCTAACTTGAGAGATTAACTCCATCACATTCCGATTGTAATTAGCTTCACAAAAGGATGCTATACAAACCTTTACCATCACAATACAGTGGTCAGAACTATCTATTGTTAGCATTAGTAAAAACAAAATGGTTCTTCCTTGATTTTATTCCGAAATTTGGGATGCCTTCTTTATTCAATCTCACTATTGACTTCAATGTTTTTGGTAAAAAACTGCTTCCATCAAAAGTAAATGTCTTAGTTGTGACGAAAAATGATCCTTTCGCCATTTTTCTTCTTTTAATAAAAAATATTTTCTAAAATTATTTCTTATCACAGTAAACACACTGCATCATGTTCTCGGGAAAATGTGTGACGATTCTATTTCTTTTTTATTTAAAAATTTAATGTTTTATTTTTTTTATCCTTAAAATCGGATAACAATTAAATTTATAAGTGGTTTTAAGGATACACGATTTCACGTGGCACAAATTGAAATTTTTGAGAATTAATATTAGAAATTAACAACAAAATAAAGGAAAACCAATGTAATATGTAGCTTTGGCCCTCGAGCCAACTAAGCATGTATTTGAGTAATGTGAATTGAACAGCAGAATAAGAGTGCTTAAGAGAAAAAATGCTAAGTATTGCTTTGTTATGCGTGAATATGGTGATTACAAAATGGCTGGAATTTCCCTTTATATAGTAGAGAATTCTATTCATGGTACAATTCTAAATACAAAAGGAAATTCCATGATTGGCTAATTAACCGATCTTGACTTGATACGTGCCGAGATTTCCGTCACGATCCTTGCCCGGTCCCGGATATCTCGCCTTTTCGTTATTCAACTCAGTAAGCTTTCTTCGGTCTCGCTCGATGCCTATCCCGTTCGGCCTCAACCTCGGCTGGCCTCGATCTCAAATGATCCTCGAATTACGAGCTTGGTAATGTATCTTCATGTTACGATTTGTTACGATTTGATATAACACGAGACCGAACCTTGGCATGCCATCCTGGTCTCGATTAACCATACAGAATCGGGCGAGCTCGGTTATGACCGTATACAGATAGTCCCCTCATTTTTTGGAGGGTAATGACAAGAAACGAACCGAGTCCTCGAACTTCTCCTTGGTTCATCATGACGTAAGCGGCAGAGGTGACCAAAATGTACCGTCGGTACAGTTCCCCAGGCATTCAATGCGCGTAAGTCGATGGTTAGCACTACCATCTTTGAACCGTCGACGTGAAACCAATAAATAGCCCCCTTCCCCGTTCTTTCAAACTTTACTTTCAATCTCTTTCATTCCAATCTTCACAGTTCTTTGCATTCTTCAAAGCTCCCTATTTTCAGGTCTTTGAATTTCTTTGTTTGCTTCTTCCTAAGCACAAAATATTCTCACCTTTATTATTCTTTGACTACAAAAACCAAATGGCCAAAATATCTAAAACTATTTTGCAGAAAGAAATTGCTTCCTCGTCCCAGCAGGCCTGCGAGAAACCAGTGGTGGAGCCACGCCCTGAAGAGTTCGTTCCCAGGGGGTGTGTCGTTAGTTCGGACTTCAAAGTCAAGAAAACCTCATCGGTTTCTGGTTGAGGTGAACCGGTATCGAGATATATATGCTTGATACCCAAAAGCCTCCTTGACCAGGTGAAGAAAGATTGTTACTGGGAAAACTAAAAGGTCGTGATACAGGCCCCAGAAGAAGCGATTACTACTCACGTGGAAGGGTTCTTGAGTGTTTACACTTAGCCTTTCACGTTGGGTCCCCTCGATCCGGTCATCACAGACTTCTGCAATAAATACCAGGTGACACTCGGCCAAATTCACCCCTCTTTGTGGAGGATCGTGATACTGCTCCACTTCTTTGCGAGCAAAATCGACAAGCTTCCCTTCACCCTTAACCACCTCATAAGATTATATAACCCTCGACTCTATCAAGGTGGGCTGATAAAGCTTTAATGCCGGGCCACCAAGGCATTGATCTTGAGTATAGATGAAGATAAATACCGGGGATGGATGGGCTGGTTAGTTCGAGTGAATACCTCGGACCTAATCCCAGCTGAAAACATGCCCTTTCCTAAGAAATGGAATATGAAATGTAAGTAAGATTTTGTCTTAAATTTCTATCTGTTGTTTTTACTTTCTTATCCTTCTTTATAAACATTTTTCTCGGTGCAGCCGCTGCTTGGATGCCGGGTGCGGTTCCCCACCTGGAGAACTGGGTCAGGAGCCTGGTCTCTACGTCAACACATACCGAGCGCGCATGGCGCGATTTATCAAAAGGCCGGTGGGAGGATCTTAACCATGGTAAGCCTTCTCCCCATCTTAATAATTCGGTCATTGCTTAGACATTTTTCCGAGCTTACTTAGTTTCTTCTTTTTTAGGTCTCGAGAAGGAAGCGATGATGAGGCCTTCATCCGTGACGAAGAGGTTTCACCACCTATCTCGAAGCCGAAGAAGGAGAGCAAGAGGAAGAGGGTCTCGACCTCCGAGGGGCAAGAACCTAAAAAGAGAGTGGCCCGCAAACCCAAGAAGAACGTTATCCCCTGAATGTGGAGTCATTCCAACTTCTAAGGGAGGAAGAAGAAGAAGAGGAAATAGAGGATGATTTTGAGCTAGTGGCCCTTGAACAAGCTAATATCGAGACCCAAAGGGCCACTAAGTTAGTGGAAGCTGAAAATATTCTACCCCGACCTGGTAAGGTCCAAGGGGAAGATTCGGCTGAAGTCCCCGAGTGGACTAGAGCCGAAGGTGCCTTACCTCGGGGTGAGAGAGCCGCTGAAGAGGCAGTGGATGTTGCTGTGGAGGCGGGGCTCGAGGCTCCTCGAGACAAAGAAAGTACCCTCAAATATTCACTTGAGGTGATAGAAATCAGAGACTCCCCCTCATTTCCTTCATTCTCCGAGGAAATGATTCAGGAGGCTCAGGCCGTGAAGACCTTTCACGAGGAAGAAACCCATGGAGGAGAAGGATCCTTTCCGTGGTTATTTTACCGGAGTAGAGGATGTCGCCGGTCTAAGCGATTTAGAGGTACCGAGGAAGATCTCGAGAGAGGCTTCCTCGAGTTTTACACTGACCAACCAGTTTCCGTCCTCTAGTGCCGATCCCGGGTGCAAGCGAATGATTATTATCACGATCCCGGAGGATGCCCGGGTTTTGCTGCCCCCGTAGTGGTGGATAGCTACCTTCGAAGTTTGGTAACGGAGGAAGACCAAACTCAGATGGACGAGGTAGGAGCACCTTGTCTTTTCAACGAGGCCCAATATGCTCTGAATCGGGTAAGTCCTCACCTTCTTTGTCGATGTCAATTTTCATACTTGTATTTTTCTCCCTTTGTATAATTCTTTCTTTTCTATTTTTATAGGCCTTGGTGCTTCATCATGAAGCTTTCTTCCGATCCCGGGGGAGTTGAGCCGATATGAGGCCGAAATCTGAGGGCTCGCTAAGGAGAAAGACGCCTTCAAGCTTCTCAGTGAGCAAAGAGAACATGAAGCAAATGGCCTTCGTGCTGAGCTAGAAGCGGCTCAGAAAGAACAAACTGATATGGGCGAGCAGGTAAGAAGAATCTTAGAAGTTAATGACACTGATTTGGGTCTGATGACTAACATTTCGGTCCCACAGGTCCAACAAAATCTTGATATCATCGGGCAACTTCCAGATGAAGTGGATGCAGTAAAGCCGCAGGCCGTGGCGTGGAAGAAAAACATGGATCGACTTGCCTCAAAAAAGGAGGTTGCCCGAGCTGAATTGTCCTCAGCTGAAAACCAACTCCAGAGTATGAAGGAGAAAACCTTAGTGCAAGCCACGAAAATTGACTATTTCCAGTCTCGGTTGGGTTCAGCAACTTCTGATCGAGAGAAGCTGGTCACAGAACTTGCAGCGACAAAATCTGAGGTCGAAGCGGCCAAGGCTGATGCAATTGTTGCAATCTACCGGACCGACGCTAAAGCTGCTCAAGTTCGAGCAAAGGAGGTTGCCAAAGATGCTCAGGCTCGAGCAAATCGGGTTGCCGAGCATGATAAATGACAGTCTCAAAGGTAGACTCTCGAGGAGATCCATGCTCGGTGCTTCGATCTTACAACCGAGATTGAGAATGCTAAAGAGCTCGAAGCCGAGGCCAGAGGTTTGGCCTTTCTTACGGACAACGATTCTGGGAGCATGAGCGGATCCAAAAGTGAAGAAAGCCCCGAGAGTGAAGATGCTTCTCCCAGAAAAGACTAGGCCCTTAGAATTTGTATTTTTCTTGTGTGTTTCTTCTAAGGTCATTTCGGCCTTCGGTAAAGAATTATGATCGGGCCATGCTGCCTTTGTAAATGATTATATATATATATATATAAGTTTTTCTTCCTTTCTGCCTTATGAAATTGTATTCATTCTTTTCATTTCTGCCTTATATTATTATGAAATTGTGTTCTAAGGTCCGAGGTTTAGGCAATTTGATTGAAATCGAACTAGTATAACTTTTACGATCGAGTGGGTGCTTTCTCGAACTTGAAGTAAGGTAACCCTTAGGTTTTTTATTTAAGCGAATATGGCCGAATGCAAAACAAATACACCCCTTAGGCTTTTGTATTAGTCCGATATGGCCTTTGTAAAAAAGATTGTTTATGAATTTCTCCCCTTTTCTGCTTGAAAAAGTTTTATATCATTTGTATTTGCAAAACTTGCAATACCTTAGCATGAAATAAGGAATTTTCTGAGAGTTCGAACAATTTTGTACTCATTAGAGTTTTCGAGACTTTATATTATTGAAACCTTTTATGATTTTGCCGGGGGTAGTCCTTTTAACTGGTTTATGAAAGAATTCGAAGGTTTGTTTTGTTACAGAATTTGGACGTCTCCAAACCATGTTAATTCGGCTGTAACCTTTTTAGTTCGGGATTTTCCCCTTGGGATTCTTTTCCCATTTTACTTCGAGCTTACCCTAAGTGCTAGTCCCTAAATTGGGTGCCCGTGGCCTATAAAACTCAAGGGTGCCTAAAAGGTATTATGATTTTTGAAGTTTCAATAATACGATCTCGTTTACTTTTCGGATGGTAGTCCTCGATTGTGGGGGTAATTAATCGAACTCTGATTATGATCGACCCTTAAGCCTGTTTCCATAATAATTCGAGAGCATGAAACCGTAAAGTAGAAAAAGTTTCTAAGGCAAGAGATATCGGCAAGGAAAAATACTTCTTTTTATTAATGATTATACATGCGTACATGTTTTGTATCCGGGCTCGAGCAACCTAAGCGGGCACATTTTATTTGACCGTTTGGCCCTTACAAATTTTACCTATCGAGACCCTACTGCTATGAAGTAATTTCCTCGCAACAAAGTTGACATTTGAGCGTAATGCCCCCCAGTATTCGAGGTTGACTGTAAAGGAGCCTCAAATACTATTGAATTGTTCTAAGTTAGCACGATCAATGGTTGCCTTAAAAAACTCGTCGAAAAATTTGGGACAAAACTGGTCTAAGGGAAAAAGAGTGCAACGCGTGCTTTTAGACCTAAATACTTCGTGTCGAAGAACCTATCATTGTTTCTGGTCGAACACCTGCAAGATTTAGTTTAAAATATAAACGAAAATGGAAGGGGTCGTAACTTAGTAGTAGTATCATTTTAGGAGTGATACGTTCCAATTGCTCGGTAGTTGTTCTCCATTCATCGTGCCGAGCTTGTAAGATCCTTTTCCGGTGATTTCAAGAACCTGGTACGGTCTTAGAACCAACAATTCTAGGCTCGTATTTGTGCCGAGCTTGTAAGATCCTTTTCCGGTGATTCCGTTGAGGGTGACTTTTCTTAGAACCAAGTCAAAAAATGTTAAAATGCCAAAGATTGGCTCTTCGACCGTAGTACCTTTCGATCCGCTGTTTTTGTGAGGCTAATCGGACGAGGGAGGCTTCGCGTCTTTCATCCAACAATTCTAGGCTCGTATTCATGGCCTCGCTATTTGATTTTTCTGTTGCATATCGAAACCTGGTTCTCCGACCTCGACCAGGAAAAGAGCTTCGGCGCCATAGACTAACGAGAACGATGTTGCTCCTGTACTAGACTTCGATGTTATGCGGTATGCCCAGAGAACCTCGGGCAGCATCTCTCTCCACTTCCCTTTGGAGTCAGTCAATCTCTTCTTAAGATTCTGAGTGATGGTTTTGTTGGTCGATTCGGCTTGTCTGTTCCTGCTGGGATGACAAGGTGTCGATAGATCTCTTTTAATCTTGTGATCCTCGAGAAATTTAGTCACTTTGCTGCCGATGAATTGCTTTCCTTTATCACATACAATCTCGAAAGGCATCCTGAATCGACATATAATGTGGTCCCAAATGAAGTCTATGACTTGCTTTTCCCTGACTTTCTCGAAAGCCTGTGTTTCAACCCACTTAGAAAAATAATCAGTCATAAATAAAATAAATTGAGCTTTATCTAGGGCCTATGGGGGAGAGGGAAGACGATGTCCATTCCCCATTTCATGAACGACCATGGGGATAAGACCGGATGGAGCTGCTCTCCGGGCTGGTGAATCATTGGCGCATACCTTTGGCATTTGTCGCATTTCGAACAAATTCCGTTGAATCTTTATCCATATCGATCCAATAATATTCTGCTCTGATTACTTTGTGGACCAACAAATCGGCGCCGGAATGATTTCCACAAGTGCCCTCGTGAATTTTCTGCAGGACGTATTAGGTGTCTCCCGGTCCCAAACATATTGACAACGGTCCATCGAACATCCTCCTAAAGAACGTTCTGTCTTCGGACAAAGTGAACCGTGCTGCCTTTGTACGGAGAGCTCTCGACTCCTTCGGATCTGACGGAAGTTTCCCGTTCTTTAAGTACTCTATGTACTTGTTTCTCCAATCCCAAGTCAAACTTGTGGAGTTAATCTCGGCGTGATCTTCTACGATCACTGATCTCATGAGTTGTACGACAGTCCCCGAGTTGAGCTTGTCATCATCGACCAATAAACCTAAGTTTGCAATAGCGCCAACCTCACGTTTATGTTCTCGGTACTTGTTGCAAGGTCCATTTCTTGAATTGATATAGATCTACCTATAATTTATCCAAGTACCTCTGCACGGTCTTTTCGAACTTCAAAAATCCTGTTCACTTGGTTTACCACGAGGAGGGAATCACACTTGGGCTCGATGACCTCTGCCCCCAAGCTTTTAGCTATCTCGAGACCTGCAATCATGGTCTTATACTCGGCCTCATTGTTAGTTAATTTCGAAATCTTCATATATTGTCTAACTACATTACCTGTGGG
Organism: Nicotiana undulata; assembly: GCA_005239495.1. NCBI lineage: Eukaryota > Viridiplantae > Streptophyta > Magnoliopsida > Solanales > Solanaceae > Nicotiana > Nicotiana undulata. Next base: position 25,904 of record ML265897.1, on the reverse strand, counting down.
TGGTTTTAGTACGATACCCATCCCGGACCCCTTCGCACCATCCGTAAAGAGGGTCCAAACTCCCAAGGATGTACCTAATTTTATTAACATTCCTCTTTCAACCTATACGAGGGCCGACGTGAAGTTGGACACAAAGTCCTCCAACATTTGAGACTTGATGGTAGTTCGGGGTCGATATTCAATATCGTACCCACTGATTTCTACAACCCATTTGGCCAACCGACCCAAAAGTTGGGGTTTTTGCAAAATATTTCGAAGTGAATAAGTTGTTACAACACATATCGGATGACATCGAAAATATGTCTTTAATTTCCTGGAGGCGCTTATTTAAAGTGAGCGCTAATTTTTCTAAGTGTGGATATCTAGTTTCGGCCTCACCTAAGGTCCGACTAACATAATAGACAGGGAATTGTGTACCTTGTTCTTCTCGGAATAGGAATCCACTTACCGCTATTTTTGAGACTACCAATTACAAGTAGAGTTGCTCATCCGCTTTCGTGGTGTGAAGCAGCGGCGGGCTCGATAAATCTCGCTTTAGTTCCTCCAAGGCCTATTGGCATTCCAGAGTCCATGCAAAACTACTCTTCTTCTTAAGCAGCGAGAAGAATCGGTGACTCGTATTTGAGGACCTCGAAATGAATCCCCGTTAGCCTTTGTACACCTTTACATTATCTACGACTGTGATATCATCGATAACTATGATTTTATCAGGGTTGATCTCGATTCCCCGATTGGATACCATGAAGCCAAGAAAATTTCCCGAGCTGACCCCTAAAGTACACTTTTATGGGTTGAGGTTCATATTGTACTTCCTCAGTATATCGAAAGTTTCCTGCCAGTGTTTTAAATGGTACTATGCTCATAGGGACTTAACTAACATGTCATCAATATAAAATTTCATTGATTTTCCTATTTGTTCTTCCAACATTCGGTTTACTAGGTGTTGATAAGTTGCACCAATATTTTTTAGTCTGGACGACATTACATTATAACAATAGGTGCCATATTTTGTGATAAACGAGGTCTTTTCCTAATCGTCCGGGTTCATCTATATTTGGTTGTACACGGAGTAGGCATCGAGAAAACTAAGAATCTCGTGGCCGGCCGTGGCATCGATCATACGATCGATATTAGGAAAATGAAAGGAATATTTCATGCTTTGTTCAAGTCTTTATAATCTACGCACATTCCAAGTTTATTTCCCTTCGTAGGGACTTCTACTACATTTGCTAACCATTCAGGATATTGTACTTCCCGAATGGACCTTATTTTGAGAAGTTTGGTTACCTCGTCCTTGATGAATGCATGCTTGACGATGGACTGGGGACTTCATTTTTGCTTTACCGGACAGAACTTCGGGTCCATGCTGAATCGATGGGTAGTGATTTTCGGTGGGATCCCTGTCATAACGAGATGGGACCAAGCAAAGCAATCCATGTTATTAAAAGGAATTGAATAAGTTTTTTCCTGAGCTCGGGAGTTAACCCGGTACCCAGGTATTCCTTTCGTTTGAGCAGGTACTCGATCAATATGACTTGTTACAACTCTTAGTCCGTCGATTTGGTGGCATCGGAATCGTCGGGAATTATGAAGGATCGGGGGATCCAATAGTCATCATCTCGCCTTCCCCCTGAATCTCCGATTGGGTCGAGGGTGGTGTTTGTGGTTGATATTTGGCCCTTGTTTTCCCTTCGAATCTGATCCTTTTGTTGATGAGAGTGCTGATACCGGTATCACATCGTTGTCTGCAAACATATCCTTGGTGGCGGGTTGCTCTCTATACACCATTTTAACTCCCTCCGGTGTCGGGAACTTCAGAACTTGGTGAAGGGTCGAGGGTACTGCTCTCATGTTATGGATCCAAGGCCTTCCGAGTAGGGCGTTGTACCTCATGTCACCCTCATCACATGGAACTTTGTTTGTTGGATGGTCCCGGCCATGTTCACTGGCAAAATAATTTCATCTTTGGTGGTTTCGCTCGCCATGTTGAAGTCATTAAGAACCCGGGTTGCGGGGACAATTTGATCCTATAGGCCGAGCTATTCTACGACCCTCGATCGAATGATGTTGGCCGAGCTACCTAGATCAATCAAAACATGTTTAACTTGAATTTTATTCATAATAACAGATATTACCAGTGCGTCATTGTGGGGGTTGTGAGATCCCCTCAGCATCCTCGTCATAGAAAGACAATGTTCCTTCTGGTACATAGTCTCGAGTCCGTTTTTCCCTTGCGATCGACACCTTGGTGCGCTTGAATATGGGTCCCTGTGGAATGTCGACCCCCCCCCCCCCCC
>ML265897.1:0-23553 GCA_005239495.1 Nicotiana undulata | reverse complement strand
GGGCCCCTTGGGAATTTCCCCCCCCCCCCCCCAATGATCATGTGGATTATATATTGTGGATCTTCTTGTTCATTCTTCCCGTTTGCATCCCTGTCTCTTAAGTGGTTCTTAGCCCGGTCGCTCAAGAATTCTCGGAAAGCCCCTTGTTAAACAAACGGGCTACCTCCTCCCTCAATTGTCTGCAATCCTATGTTCTATGGCCATGGGTGCCATGATACTTGAACATTTGATTAGGCTATCTCTGAGCCGGATAAGTCAGTAGAGGTCGAGGACACCTGGTGTTTTTGATGCGTCTGATGGCTGATATAATAGCTGACACATCAACCTTGAAGTTGCACTCTGATAGTTGAGGTGCTTCTTTGGGCTCGATGTTCATGTCGAAACCACTCTTACTCATGAGCCCTCCGGAGCTCTGTCCTCGATAATTTCTTCTATCATTTCGAACGGGGTTGCGTCCAAGCCCGTTATTTCTCCGATCTCCACCGTATGGCTAATATCGATCTCTGTTCGACTTAGATTCTCGGTCAATATCCCTTTGAACTCTCCTGACATGCTTGTTTGGATAAACGAACCTAGAAGGAGCCCCCAAATGGTCATCTTCGACCCTGATTTTTGACTGGTACGGATTATGCACATCGGCCTAGGTTACATCTGGATATTCGATCAAATTCTGCTTTAACTGTTGTGAGGCCACCGAACTTCGTATGTTTAGCCCTTGAGTGAAAGACTAAACAACCTAATCATCTGCGGCCGGGGGTAGATCAATATGTTCCATTTGGAACTGAGATACGAACTCTCTGAGCATGTCGTTATCTTTTTGCTTCACTTTGAAGAGGTTCAACTTTCTGGTTTCTACCTTTACTGCTCCGGCATGTGCCTTGACAAAGGAATCTGCGAGCATGGAAAAAGAATCAATGGAGTTAGGCAGCGAATTATGGTACCATATCATCGCCCCCTTTGATAAAGTTTCTCCGAATTTCTTCAGCAGGACGGACTCAATCTCAACGTCCTCTAAGTCGTTCCCCTTTATTGCGCATGTGGAAGAAGTGACATGCTCGTTGGGGTCGGTAGTTCCATTATACTTGGGAATTTCTGGCATGCAGAATTTCTTTGAAATGGGCTTAGGAGCTGCGCTCCGGGGGGAAAGGCTTTTGCGCGAACTTCTTTGAATCAAAACCCTTCAAAGTCTGCGATACCCCGAAATTTGATCAACTCGGGAGTTATATGTTTCCACTTTTTTATCATTTGCTTCGATCTTCTTCTGCCTTATTTCAATTCTCTTTGTCATCTCCTCGAGCATCTTCATAATTGTGGGGTCGGTCCCCGATTCATTTACGTTTGACCTCTCCGGTACTTTTTCGGCCCTGTGAACAACTTCCAGTGATGGCTCGGGTTCGGCCCTACTCGGTGCATGGTTCTGATTTTGGAGTTGTGCTATTGCAGCTTGCTGAGCTTGTAACTTTTCAAATATTATTCGAAGGCAGATTCCGCCGTCCTTGCCGCCTTGTGTGTTATGACCAGCTGATCGAGCGTCTTTGCGGATGCTATTTTCGGGGTCGACGCCCAAATTTGCATTCAAGGAAATATGGGAACTGACATCGATGGGGTCTACAACTGGTACTCCCTCGAGGTCAACCTGAGGCACTTCGTTCCCTAGGGTAGCTATGTTGTCGTTTTCTCTATGAAAACCAAAGCCATTGTCGGCGTGTGTGGGTACTTCTTTTGAGTTCGACATGCTAATACTAGAATCAAAAGCGCTTACAAGAACAAGTGTAAAGCAGTGTGTGTTATGAAAATAGTACCATGAAATCAATATTATCTTTATCCCCACGAAGGGTGCCAAACTGTTTACCCTTAAAATCGGATAACATTAAATTTGTAAGTAATTTTAAGCATATGTGATTTCACTTGGCACAAATTGAGAAATTTGAGAATTAATATTAGAAATTGACAGCAAAATGAAGGAAAACCAATGTAATATGTAGCTTTGGCCCTCGAGCTAGATCGCCCTCGAACCAACTAAGCATGTATTTTAGTAATGTGAACTGAACAACAGAATAAGAGTGCTTAAGAGAGAAAATGCTAAGTATTGCTTTGTTATGCGTGAATATGATGATTACAAAATGACTTAAATTCCCCTTTATATAATAGATGAATTCTATTCATGGTACAATTCTGAATACATAAGGAAATTCCCATGATTGGCTAATTAACCGATCTTGACCTGATACGTGCCGAGATTTTCGCCACGATCCTTGCCCAGCCCCGGATATCTCGGCTTTCTGTTATTCGACTCAGCAGGCTTTCTTCGGTCTCGCTCGATGCCTATCCTGTTCGACCTCGACTGGCCTCGATCTCAAATGATCCTCGAATTACAAGCTTGGTAATGTATCTTCAGTGTTAGGGTTTGATATAATACGGGACCAAACCGTGGCATGCTATCCTGGTCTCGATTAACCATACAGAATCGGGCGAGCCCAAATCTGACCGTATACAATTTTCAACCTTTAAGGGTGCTTACATTATGAGTAGTCGGGGAAGAAGAAGGTTAAAAGAACTAGTAAAACATTTGATGGATTGAATTCTCACCTAAGTAAGTGGTACAGAAACAGAAGTGTAACTATTAAACTGTAGTTCTAATTCCAAAAATGAATAGTCTGGTCTTATAAGTTCATGTTAACTATCCATCTACTTTAGAAGAAGAGTTAAAGTGGCCACAGATATTTGTCTTTAATATTACCTCTCATTTTTATATGAAGTGTTATTGTCATTATTATTTGAATGAATGGTATTGTCGTTACTCCAACAAAAATCTCACCACATCAAATTCCGCCAGTAATTAAACAAACAGTGAAGAAATCCACTAGACTTGTTTTGCACGGACACCATTTTGCTTAGTTACCTTATTATACAGATAAAGTAATAATAAAAAAAATTCGTTTTAATCATGGTTATGAAAGCTACTCGAGCTTTAAGTACTTATACATAATGGAAAAGTTATATCATACTTAGCGAAACTTTCTTAACTTTATTTTGTTTTGCATGTCTTAAATTAACAAAACAAACTCATGCACGTTACTATGTATTGCCAAAATTTAGAGGTAAATAAGTGCTACAATGGAAGAAACTTCCAGAACAATTTCAATGTGGGTAACAGAGTATTGAGAAGGAAGGAAATGAGCCACTGTTCTATTGAAGTGGGCAACAATATCGTTATATACAAGACACAAAGAAAGAAAAATTAGTTAATTGGAAAAAGACTAATCTACGCTCAACTTAACCACCATAACAACCATCAGCTACCCCACTAACAACCCAACTAACCGACTATGTAGTTAATTACACCATATGTAATACATGTGACTCTCAATATGCCCCCTCAAGCTGGAAGGTGCAACACATTGAACACTCCAAGCTTGCCAAGTAGATGAACATGTTGAGCTGTTCCTAGAGCTTTAGTCAACAAATCAACTTGTTGTTCCTTGGTGTTAATACGTACTGTCTTGAATGCTCCTTCCTTGATTTTGTCTCGAATAAAATGACAATCGATCTCTATGTGCTTGTTTCTCTCATGAAGCACATGATTAGCTGCTAATTGAATTTCTGATTTACAATCACTGATTATTGTGATTGGTTGTGCTATGTCAACACCTAACTCTTTGAATAGACCAAGCAACCATGTTACTTCAGCAATGCTAGTTTTCATACTTATATACTCTGCCTTTGCCGAGCTCCTAGAGACAGTTTGTTGCTTCTTGGACTTCCAAGAAATCATTGACTCCCCAAACTTAACAATATACCTAATAACTGACCTTCTTGTATTCAAACATGCTGCCCAGTCTGAGTCACACCAGCAGGTAAGATTTTCTGCACTTTTGGACCTCATTAAGATCCCTTGTCCAAGAGAATTTTTCAAATATCTCACAACCCTCAAAGCAGCATCCCCGTGAGATTTCTTTGGTGTTTGCATAAATTGACTTAATGCCAGCACTGCAAAGTTGATGTCTAGTCTGGTGGTAATAGTGACATAGAGAAGTCTCCCTATCAATCTTTGGTAGGCATTGACATTCTGCAAAAGTGGATACCCTGTGATTCCATTTGCCTGATCATAATCTACTGTTGTCATTTTTGAATTCAGTTCTAATGGTGTACTTGTAGGCTTGGCTCCACTCAGTCCCATTTCTGAAATCAACTCTAGTAATATTTTCTCTGATTCAGCAATACTCCATCTCTTGATCTCAGAACTTCAATACCTAAGAAGTATTTTAGTTCTCCTAGATCATTCACCTTAAAATTCTGATGCAATATATCCTTTGCTTTCTTCACAATTACTGAACTGCTCCCACTAATAAGAAGATCATCCACATACACTAAAATGATCACTATCCCTTCTTGGCTTCTCAAGGTAAAAAGTGAATAGTCATGATGACTCTGCTTGAATCCTGCCTTCGACAAAGCTTCAGTTAACTTGATGTTCCACTGTCGAGATGCTTGTTTTAATCCATATAGGGACTTGAGTAGCTTACACACCTTCTGCTCTCCTTGCCTTCTAAAACCTTTAGGTAACTCCATATACACCTCTTCCAACAATTCTCCTTGTAAGAATGCATTATAGACATCCATTTGAAATAGGTCCCAACCTCTTGATGCTGCTAGTGCAATGACAGATCTTACTGTGTTCATTTTGGCCACATGTGAAAAAGTGTCATGATAGTTCAGTCCTTCCCTTTGGCTATATCCTTTAGCTACTAACCTTGCCTTGAATCTTTCTACTTCTCCATTTTCTTTGAATTTGATCATGTACGCCCACTTGGATCCAACAGTATTTTTTCCTTCTGGTAAGCTCACTATTTCCCATGTCTTGTTGTCTTCTAATGCCTTCACTTCTTGCTTCATGGCTTCTATCCATCTGTTGTCCTTCACTGATTCGTTGAATATTTGTGGCTCTGTCAACTGAGAGAATTTTGCCAAGTAGCATTGATAAGTTGTACTAGTGTGCTCATATGACAGGTAATTTGAAATAGGATAAGTGCAGCTACTTGTCTTCTTTGTTGTAACATAATCTTTCATCCATATTGGTTTTTTGACCTATCTTGTAGACTTTCTACTTGATCTTGGAATTCCTTCACCTTCATCTTCCTGTTGGTTGATTAAGGTTCCAGCATCTTCTTGAAGTTCATCATTTTTTGCACCTGTAGTGTCATTTTGTGTACCTGCATCAATAAATCCATGTCATACACATCTTGAGAAATATCCTGCATATTGCTAGTGTCTGTCTCCTGAAAGTTTGACACATTCTCTTGCACATCATTCTCCCTTCTTCCATGTAGGTTATCTCATGTTGCCTGTGTGTGTAGAGGTGTAAACTGCAGTATTTCTTGCTCCATGGGCTCATGTGCATCATATGATTTGTTTCTCTCCCTTTTAGAAAAAGGGAACTCTGATTCTATGAATACAACATCTCTACTTGTAAGAAAAATTCTTGTGGCCAGATCAAGCAAGATGTATCCTTTCTGTGTCTCTGAATATCCCATGAGGATGGATGCCTTTGCTCTATCTGCAAACTTGTCTTTCTTGACTAAAATAGTTGCAAAACACAAACATCCTATGGTTCTCAAATGTTTGATGTTAGGCTTCTTGTGGTGCAATAACTCATATGGAGTCTTTCCCCCTAGAACACTTGAAGGCAACATATTAATCAAGTATACTGCTGATCTTATACATATCCCCCAGTATCTGATTGGAATTGATCCTAGAATTTTCAAATCCCTTGCAGTGTCAAGTATATACCTGTGCCTTTTTTCAACTATCCCATTCTACTGTCGAGTATAGCGATATCTACTTTGATGAATTATACCAAGACCTGTTAGCAATTCAGTATATTGAGCATTAAAAAATTCAGATCCATTGTCTGACCTTATCACTTTAATCACAACTCCAAATTGATTCTGAATCATGGCAATGAAATGAGCCGAGGAGTCGAGTGACGTTCCAACGCTACTAATTGAGTGCCAACACCTAGCTGTGCTGTCAGTAAAAAGGTAGTCGGCGCCTTTCGAATCACTTTCTATTTCTAGATATAAAGAGCCTTTCTTGCTTGTTTAGTAAAGTCATGTTTTTGGTCTTATCTTGCAGGTGACGACGACGTCGAGTTGACGGTAGAGAAAGACTCGGCATTCAGGCGAGCCACCCGGTGGTGTGGTACGTAGTGGTTTTAATACGCCCCGCCCAAACAAACAGATCTGAAACAAACAAAACGGTGCGTGCCGCACTCACGAAGGACTGCCAGTGATATACTGGAGGAAGGTGGGGATGACGTCAAGTCCGCATGGCCCTTATGAATTAACAGAACAAGAAGGTACAAAAGGAATTCAAATACAAATTGCGGGGCTTATCGACGGAAAAGAAATTACACGTGTCGAATGGATCAGAGAAGGTAGGGTTCCCCTACAAACGATTCAAGCGAAAATTGATTATTGCTCTTATACGTGGAATGATTTCCAATGAGTAAAGTAGTCTGGGGGGGAAGATAAGCCCTACCCACTATCCTTTCCCCAAAAAAGGGGGTCCAGAAAAGTGTGGTTGATTTGTTCTTTTACCATGTCAGCCACACTCTCATTTAGTCGATCTTGATAGTCCGAATACGAGAAGTGTCTTAATCTAGACACTCTCCAAGTTGATAGGATCCAAATAAAAAAAGGAAATACAATGGTAGGATTTTCCATCTTTCTTATTAAATAATTAAAAACCAATTGATCGGGAAAAGGTGTTGTTCATGGTGGTAAGCGAGGGGGGATTGAGTAAAGGGATAATGCTGCTTTTTACTAATATAGTCCCAAGTTGGTAATTAGAGTTAGAAGCTTCACAACTTCCTCCACTCACCTCCACGGGCGAATATAGTCTACTAGACTTTTTATTTATTGACACTACTACTTCAGATTTTAGTTGCAAAAAGATTACATGTATACCTAGAATAATCATCTACAATTGTTAAGAGATATTGTTTCTTATCAAAAGTAGCAATCTTATAAGGTCCTCACAAATATATGTGTACAATATGAAATGATGCTTCTACTCTTGAGTTACTCAAAGGAAACTACAATCTAGTCTGCTTTGCTAATGGACATATTAGACAGTTTTCATGCAACATGTCACTGTTCTTATTGTTTAAGCCTATTATATGTTTCATTACTGATGTAGATGGATGATCCAGTCTGTTGTGCCAAACTTCACTTGCATCTCTACTTGTTCTGTTCACAGCATTGAGTGCTTTTATTCTGTTGAATCCTCTAAGCGCATATAGGCCTCCTCTTTCTCTACCAATCCCCTTCACCTTGCCATTCCAGAGGTCCTGACATACACAAAAATCAGGAAAGAAATTTGCATTACACTTTAGTTCCTTTGTCAGTTTTGCTACTGAGAGAAATTTGAACTTGAAGTTAGGAACATAAAGCACATCCTTGATTTGTCTAATAGGGTTGCATTTCCAATGTGAGTAATTTATGCTTGTTCTCCAGTTGGAAGATGCACTTTATCCCTATTATTTTTCTTTGTACATCTAACATGTGAGAACAGTTCTAAATCAGAAGTGATGTGGTGGGTAGCACCAGAATCTACAACCCATTCCTTCTCATGTGATTCTTGTGTGAGATTGCTCATTAGACATTTAATCTCACATGTTTCAACTCCTACATTTTCCATGTTTGCCACATTGCACTCAGAACTTGATTCCTTGTTCAAGAGGTTCAAAATCTAATTATATTGATCATTTGTGAAGTAATGATATCCCTTGTGTTCAGCAACTCTAGAGGGACCAGAACCATCACCCATATCCTGAATAGAAAGTGCACCTGCATCTGCATTGTTAATCATAGCCACAGGCTCTCTTCTCCATCCAGTTGATCTACCAGTATTGCAACCATTGTCATTTTGTTTACCTGCATTAAAATTGTTCCATCTAGACTTACCATTGTTCATCTTATTCCAACTATTTTGGTTTCCATAGCCATAACTCTGTTTCCAGTCACCTTGAGTTCTCACTCCTTCACCATATCTTCTTCTATGGGCAAAATAAGCAGGGTAACCAACAATCTTATAACAATTCTCTTTAGTGTGTCCCTTGAGATGAAAAAAATCACATTGTAGGTATTGTCTCCTTCCTCTTCCTCGTCCTTCTTGCATAGATAATGGTTCTATACTATCAGAAGTCACAACATTTACCCCTATCTTCTGTTGGCTTTCATCTTGTATTATCTTTGATTTAGACTAGGTGCATTAGTTTTCATGAGGATCTGTCTTCTAGCTTGATCATACAACTCATTCAAACCAGATAAAATTGCATAACTCTTTGTTGATGTAAATTCTCTGCTTGTTCTTTCGATTTCTCACAACAATTAGGAAATGGAACCAAAATATCATATGCATGCCATAATTCTTTCAATTTTGAAAAATACACTAGATAGAACTAGTTCCTTGGGATACTGTCGCAATTTCGCGATGTAATTGAAAAATCCTAACGCGTACCTTATTGAACCTTTCTCGCAGGTCTTCCAACACTAGATGTGCATCAAATGCATACACAACTCTTCCTAAAAGCTCTAGTGCTACGTTATTCATAATCCATGAGAGAACAATGGCATTTCATGTCTCCCATTGCTCCAACAACTCTCCTTCATATGCACTTCTGTTACATCTCCCAGTGATGAACCCTAATTTCTTCTTCCCTAGGAGTGTGATTCTCATCGATCTTCTCCATACTCCATAATTCTCAGAGCCTGTGAGTTTCACCGGCACAACGACTGAGCTAGGAGTATCGGACGGTCCTATGTATAATGGATGATTGTGATCGATTGTCGTCATCTCCCACATCGACAAATCTGCTTCCTCCATAGATGAGCTTCAACAAGCTTCACCAAAAATTCGATTGATCAACAATAGAACAAACAAACAAATTCAGAGATCTAGCGTACTACTCTCCAGAAACGCCGCTCTGATACCATGCCAAAATTCAGAGGTAAATGAGGGCTCCAATGGAAGAAACATCCAGAACAAATTCAATGTGGGTAAAAGAGTATTGAGAAGAAAGGAAATGAGTGATCACACTCAACTATGTCTACTAAAAGACTAAGCGGGCGTTGCAAATATAATCCGAGGTATTATGCCCAGAGTCGAATCCCCCAGAGAATTAACGTATCAAATGTCGTCTTTAGATTACTAGATTCTCAATAGTCAACTTTCTCAAACTTTGTGAATATCACTTGGTGTTGTTTATACTACTACAGCTGGACAGAAATAATAAACTAAAGATTAACTAACAATAAGGTGTAAACAATGATGATAAAGGTCTAAGGTTATGGTTTCCCCCCGTTGATGAACTTCCTTCTTGTATACTTCCTATTGTTTTGGTTTAGTTGTCTTTATCAATCATGAACACTCTAGTTATCATAAATCTCTCTCAAGTAATTATGATAATTTACTAGACGCACTCTCTCAAGTTACGCTAGCTAGTTTGCATTACAGTTCATTTTAGATTGCACCCGAGGTATCGTTATCTCTAATCCAACCTCTAAACCCTAGGTTATGACTCTCGCCTATACTCCGGGAGTGTTGTTGTTAAAACAACTACTTAAATATGCACTCTCTCTCAAGTAGATACATAATAAATAAGCACAGCTAATTGAGGGCCCTTCAATCGACTACAATAAGAACGTAGTTGAACAAATAGAGGTTAACAACCAACCAAAACTATATTAATATCACAATAAAGTCATCCCCCAACGGGTTCCACCAAAACCTTAGATTAGAAAAGTTAGCTACTCATAACAATGATAAAAATTACAAAAGAATTCATAAGCAAAGGTAAAAGCACGAAAGAAGGAGATATGGATTGATGCCCCAAATTGCCTCCTTGCCTCTTGCCCTTGCTTTTCTTGTTCTAATTCTAAATCTTGATAAACTCCTCTCTTGGACGAATTGAACCTTTTATAGTTCGTGTGGATTGGCCTTGAACTTCCAAAAACACCCTCCAGCTTATTTTGTTCTGCGTCTGCACTAGCGCGGGCGCACTAGTCACGCGCTAATGGCCGCGCTAGTTGGGTTATACACTGCCTTCGGAGATCTGGACTAGCGCGGGCGCGCTAAGGTCGCGCTACAGCCCACGCTAGTGGGGTTATTCACTGCCTCAGTATGTTGAACTAGCGCGGGCCCGCTAAGGTCGCGCTAGTGGGGTTTCCTACTGCCTCGTTGACTTTCCAGCCTTCAATTCACCCCGAAATTACCCCATGGCATGTTACTCTTCAAATTCGCCCAGATCATCGTCATAAGTCCTTAATAGCTTATTGTACTCCTGTGAAACACAAAAATCACCATTAGAGCCAATTTATCATCATTTAACACACTTAAGACCGTGAAGCATCATTAAGGTGGAGTATAAATATGCTCTAAACTATGCAATTTTAGCATATTATCAACACCCCACACTTAAATCATTGCTAGTCCTCGAGCAATCCACTACATCCTACAAGGTTTCTTTGCATCAAACACTTCCCCACGGTGTCACACCACAGATATTTTACAAGAATTAAAGCTAGCAGTGTAACATTTATGCCTCAAGCGGTGACTCTCAAATTCCATGCCATACTCCTACTTCCTCGAGATACTCTACAAGGAGGTCAAGACTTACCTCTTTTTCATAAATCACGTGCCCTCACATCACACAATTGAGAGTAGTTCCACAAAGAGATAATATTAAGAACATCAGGAACTTTAAATCGAAAGAATTTACTCACTCTCAAAAAGAACATTCATATGCCACACAGATACGCCATAGGCTCGCCCGTAGTGTAATACTACACTAATTGAGTTTATTCAGCCTAAGATCAATAGGTCTTTATTTGGTTGTAATGTAGGCTAAGGGACGCGTAGGATACATTTGGATATAGTGACTAACCTCCCTAAGCACTTTTAATACAATTGCATTAACATTCAGCCCATTTTCATGCTTGGCCAGAACTTTCACCACACGTTGCTTCATACTTACCCCCTACTTTTAGGTGCAACTTTCTTTTTCACGCCACTAATCATCAAGGACTACATTTATTTATTGTCCTCATTCTTTTTTTCTTTTCTAAGTGGCCTTCACTTTTGCATTTTATTTCTCTCTCTTTTTTCCCACACTTTTGCACCTTTCATTTTATTTTCTTGATTTTCCTAACAAACCAAACCACCACCCCCACACTTCGACTTTTACATATCAGCTAACAATTCAAGTGCTCATGGTAGGTACAGGGTTCAAACAGACATGCTATTCAAACAATTGGGTGTGGTTCATCATGTGGTTATCAAAGAACATGCTTATAGGCTCAACGGGGTTAACTATGGTCAATTACATTCAGGTGGGTACATATTTGTGGTTGGCTTAACAAAGAAATGCCTATATCCCTTCTAAGACTAAACAAAATTCTATTTCGATTTGTACACACACGAGGCAAGTTCTAGGTACCAAATGCAGACATAGAATAAGATACAAAGTACCTCACACACACATGGCACATAATTAAATCCAAATTGGTTCATCAAAACACTCCATTGAGCATTCAGGTTAGTTGCAACATGCACCATTAAGGCATTCTACAAGAGTCAACAAGTGAGCCTAAGCGTCACACTCTAGGATTCACGGTGTTTGGGTGTAACACACTAAGGGTAGCATTTTATCATTCAGCACCTTGCCCAAAGGATTCCTAACAACTAAAACTAAAAGAAAAGAAGTTAGCTATACCCAGTTCAAACTAAACCCTTGGAAAAGAACCGTGGTCAAAAGAAAAACCAAGGGGGAGTTACTACACTACCTAAAAAGAAAATTAAAAAAAATCTTTTTGGTGTTTTATTTGGACTAACTTCCCTAAAAAAAACTACCTAAGAAGTCCGTCATCAGGAAGAGTCCACTAAAAATTTTGATGATTTTTTTTTTCCGATCGACTTGGACCCTCAAGAACCCCGCCGAAGGGATCCGTCGTCGGGCCAAGAAGACTTGATTAACTATACCTAAAAAAAACACTAAAGCAAACTACAAAAAGAAAACATAAAAACAAGACTACAATTCTACCAAGTTAAAAACAAACTAAAGCAAACAATTCATAATTGTACAACATACAACAAAACAGGGAATCCACCCCCCACCCCATACTTAAAATGAGGACATTTCCTCATGGCCAATTAAAACAGAGTAAGGAAAGGGGACTTCCCTGACAGCTCAATCTTGGTCGGAGACGGTGCCTGAGTCCACGTTGCACGCACGACCCAAGGCGTGGAGCCAACCCATGATCCTCTTCTCAGATTTTTTCTACTGGGTGGCCATCTCATCAACACGAGTCCCCAGGTCAATCACTGAGGTCCTCAGCCCACCCACATCTTGCTCTAGGCGGTCTAACCGCTGTCCCCGACTGGCCCCAGACGGGCCTCCAACATCCGCAGCTTGCTCCTGAGCGGGCTCCTCCTCCTCCATGTGGTCAGTATCATCTTCACCATGTTGTGGCTCCTCCTCCGCCTCATCATCCTCCGAATCCTGCCCTATCAAATCCTCAGCCGCCGTCACCATGTCTTTGCCCGTAGTGACTCTTTCAGCTGTGAAGGGGTACACCGCAGGCACCCGACCATCTATAGCAAAGTCACCGGACACACCAGCCTGCCTACACAATCGAGTGACAACGAAGGGTAGAAGAATCCATACCGTTTGACCTTCATGCGTGTAAACATCTCGGCATGAATCATCTTGGCCGCATCGAATGGTGCATTATTCATGAAGCACCAAATCAAACACCCTCGAGGGATGTTCACCTCTGAAAGGTTCTTGGAAGGCAGGAGGCGACTATTGATCAAGTACAACCAGCATTTGGCGTCAAACTTTAGGGCCGGGGAGTGGAATTTGTTTCCATATTTATACCACTTCAATGTAACTCCCGGTTGACAAATAATCGGGGTGAACGTATCCGAGGGAGTGTCTTTTCCACTATATGTCTAGTAGCCATCCACATAGCCCTCTGCCGGTGGAGGTAGCCTGTACACTGACCGAATATTTTCTAAGGAGGCATTGACTAGTCTGTTCCGCACTGTTACCACATAGTTCTTATGTTCTGGAGCATTGACATAAAATTCCCGGACAAGCATGGCATTTTCCTCATCAGGCTCTTCCAAGAACACATCCAAGCGTCGCCGTAGTAACTCCGTAGGCATATTAGGACAGTTTATCCGGAGTGCATTAATATCCATGGCTTGCTCAAGGACGATCATTTTATACTCCTTTGCATTGAACTTGTCTTGGGCTTTTGCGGAGACGAACCTTTGGCGATTGAAAGGTCGGGAGTCAATTGTTTTACGAGTTCTTCCTCCTGTGGAGGCTCTTGCTGGGCGGCTAGAGGAGGAACCGGTGGCTTGGCGCTTTCGTGGAGGCATGGTACCTGATGTCGAGACGGACTAGCGCGGGCGCGCTAGTCCTAGGGGTCCAGGGACAGTGAGAAACCTCACTAGTGCGGGCTCTAGCGCGGGCTTAGCGCGGCCGCGCTAGTGGGTTTTACCTGGGACAGTGAGAAACCTTACTAGCGCGGGCTGAGCGCGGGCACGCTAGTCCAGGCGTCCTAACCCTTATGCCTTTATTTTATTCTTTCTTTGGGGTCTTTGGCCCACCCCTTTTCTCGCACACCTGCATATGTTAGTACCTACACTATAACTATTGGGTTGCCTCCCAACCAGTGCTTGATTTAACGTCGCGGCACGACGAGTACAAAAATCAATGGGTTGCCTCCCATGAAGCGCCTGATTTAAAGTCGCAGCACGACGCAGAATGAGCGCAATTAAGGCTCGCTCAACCTCTGAGGTTCAAAAATATGCACCACAGACAGCTCACTAGTTTCATTCATCCCCACATACATTTTCAATCTTTGTCTATTAACCTTGAAGGCATTAGACCCATCTTCCGCAGAAATTTCCACATCACCAGAAGGAAACACTTCGACCACTTTGAATGGTCCAGACCATCGGGACTTGAGCTTACCCAGAAACAATCTCAATCTGGAATTGTAGAGCAATACTTTGTCTCCGGGTTTGAAATTTCGGTCCACAATGTTTTTGTCGTGTAACCTCTTCATTCTCCCTTTATATAGCCTTGTGCTCTCAAATGCTTGATTTATGAACTCATCCAACTCATGCAGCTCTGTGACTCGATTTTCGCCCGCAGCATCAAGATCCATGTTCAACTGCTTTAATGCCCACCAAGCTTGATGTTCTAGCTCCACAAGCAGGTGACAGGCCTTACTAAATACCAACGTGTACGGAGACATACCAATTGGTGTTTTAAATGTAGTTCAATAGGCCTAGAGTGCGTCATCAAGCTTCTTCGCCGAAGCAGTTATTGTGGCGTTTACTGTTTTGGTCAGCACACTCTTGATTTCCCGATTTGATACCTCAACCTGCCCACTTGTCTGAGGGGGATAAGGGGTTTCCACCTTGTGGCGCACATCATACTTGGCCAGTAGCTTCTCAAAGACACGATTGCAAAAGTGTGTGCCTCCGTCACTAATAATGGCCCTTGGAATCCCGACACGGGTGAATATGTTTTTCTTCAAGAACCCCACCACCATGCTTGCATCATTGGTGGGGAACGCTGCAGCTTCCACCCATTTAGACATGTAGTCTACAGCAACAAGTATGTACTTATTGCCATAAGAGCTGACAAAGGGACCCATGAAGTCAATCCCCCACACATCAAACACCTCCACTTCTTGTATTGGGTTCATGGGCATCTCATGTCGACGGGATATGTTCCCGTTCTTTGGCTCTCATTACAGCCCTTCACCCATTGGTGAGCATCTTTGAACACAGTCGGCCAGTAGAAACTAGCCTCTAACACCTTAGTTGCTGTCCGAACTCTTCCAAATTGGCCTCCATATGGTGATGCGTGACAAGCCTGCAAAATAGCAAATTGTTCTATCTCGGGGACACCTCTGGATCATGTTATCAATACAGATTCTAAACAAATGAGGTTCATCCCAATAGTAATATCGGCAGTCACGATAAAATCGTTTCTTTTGGACAGAAGAGAGTTCATAGGGTTCAATACCACTTGGCAGGTAGTTTGCAATGTCTGCATACCATGGCACATCTTCCAGCTGCTCATCTAGAAAGGTTTCCAGAATATCCTCAGACTCAATCGCATTCTTAGCACCTTCAAGACGTGACATATGGTCAGCGACTTGGTTCTCCGTGCCCTTGCGGTTACGAATCTCCAAGTCAAATTCTTGAAGAAGAAACACTCAATGAATTAGGCACGGCTTGGACTCTTTCTTATCAACCAAGTATCTGATGGCAGCGTGGTCAATGTACAGTATCACCTTTGACCCGATCAAGTAAGACCTGAACTTGTCAAAGGTGAACACTACTGCCAACATCTCCTTCTCGGTCACCGTGTAGTTCAGCTGAGCTCCACTCAAAGTCCTACTTGCGTAGTAAATTGGGTGCATTATTTTATCTTTGCGCTGACCTAACACGGCTCCCACTGCGTAGTCACTAGCATCGCACATGAGTTCAAATGGTTGCTCCCAGTCGGGGGCAACGATAATTGGTGTTGTGACTAGCTGCTTTTTCAGCTCCTCAAACGCCACCCTGCAATCATCAGAAAACACAAAGGGGTTATCTTTTTCAAGCAACTTATAGATGGGGTTGGCGATCTTGGAGAAGTCCTTGATGATTCGCCGATAGAACCCGGCGTGCCCAAGGAATATACGAATAGCTTTGAATGATGTGGGAGGTGGAAGTTTTTCGATCACATCGACTTTAGCTCTGTCCACCTCAATTCCTTTACTTGACACCAAGAGCCCTAGGACAATCCCTTCTTGTACCATGAACTGGCACTTGTCCCAATTAAGCACAAGATTCGTCCCGATGCACCTCTTTAGGACACGGGTTAAATTTGCTAGGCACTCATCGAATGAATTTCCCACTACTAAGAAATCATCCATGAATACCTCCATGATATCTTCCACCATGTCTGTGAATATGGCCATCATGCACGGTTGAAATGTAGCAGGTGCATTGCAGAGGCCGAATGACATTCTCCTAAAGGCAAACACCCCATAGGGGCATGTGATAGAGGTTTTCCCCTGTTTTTCGGGGCAATTGAAATCTGATTGTACCCCGAGTACCCGTCCAGGAAGCAAAAGTGAGACCTCCATGCCAGCCTGTCGAGCATCTGATCAATGAAGGGAGGTGGGAAGTGGACTTTTCGGGTAGAAGGGTTCAGCTTTCTGTAATCCATGCATATTCTCCATCCCGTGACGCTTCTTGTGGATATCAACTCATTTTTGTCATTTTTTACAACCGTCATGCCACCCTTTTTCGGAACACATTGCACTGGGCTAACCCAGCTGCTGTCCGAGATTGGGAAAATGATTCCCGCATCTAACCACTTGATGATTTCTTTCTTCACCAATTCCTTCATGTTTGGATTCAAGCGCCTTTGGTGTTCCCTGGAAGGCCTGTGTCCCTCTTCCAGGAGAATCTTGTGCATGCAATACGCTGGGCTGATCCCTTTGATATCTGTTGTGGTCCATCCAATGGCAGTCTTGCACTCAGAGAGTACCTGTAACAGATGATTTTCCTGCACATCTAACAAACTAGATGAGATAATAACAGCTAGCGTAGAATTAAGGCCTAGAAATGCGTAGCTGAGATGGGCTGGCAATGGTTTCAACTCTAGTTTGGGTGGTTCTTCCACAAAGGGCTTGGCTGGCGGGCTCTCTCTTTTCTCTAAGTGCAATGGTTCAAACTCGAGAGCCCTTGGCCAAAACCCTTTACCTTCAAGTGCTAACACCCACTCTGACAATTCATCCCTATTATCCTCATCTAAATTCATTAAACATGCAGCAAGGGGGTCCTCAATAGTTAAGGACGCATCATATTCCTCCACTATCACATTCACAACATCAATTAGAGAACGGTTGGAGAACTCACTCGGTCGCCTCATAGATTTCTGCACATTGAATGTGATTTATTCATCATTAAGCCTCATCTTGAGCTCCTAGTCTCACAATCAATGAGGGCTCTGCCTGTGACCAAAAGTGGCCTTCCTAAGATTGTGGGAATCTCCTCATCCACTCGACAGTCTGATATCACAAAATCAGCAGGGAACACAAACTTCCCCACTTGCACCAAAACATCATCCAGGATACCCGACGGTCTCTTCACCGTCCTATCAACTAGCTGCAGTAACATGGAAGTTGGTCTGGCTCTACCAATACCCAGTCTCTTATAAATGGCCAGGGGCATGAGATTAATATTGGCCCCTAAATCACATAGTGCTTTGGCAAAAGCAAAATTGCCAATGGTGCATGGAATTGTAAAACTCCCTGGATCAGACAACTTTTCTACAATTGGTCGTGTTACCACAACACTGCAAGTCTGAGTCAAAGTCACAGTCGCCAAGTCTTGGAAATCAAACTTCCGGGACATCAAGTCCTTCATCATCTTCGCATACCCCGTCATATCTTTCAGAGCATCAATCAAAGGAATGTTTACATGTATCTGCTTCAGCATATCCAAGAACTTTTTGTACTGCTCATCCTTTTGGTATTTTGCCAACCTTTGAGGGAATGGTGCTGGTGGTCTCTTCTTCCCAGTGATTTGGGATTTTTCATTTTCAACTACCACCTCAACTACTGGCTCTGGATTATCTCCACTTCCTTTTCAGACTCATTCTGCCCACTGGGTTCTCCTTCAGCAGTTTGCACTGTTACCTTGGTCATGTTTGTGGAATCATCAATTTTGATTGGCACTGGTACTAGTGTCTCTGTCTGCCTACTTTTACGGGCCAACTCTTGTTCCAAGTCTAAGTCCCTACCATTGCGGAGACTCACTGCCATCATCTGCTTCGGGCCCTGGTCCTTAGGATTTACCAGTGTGTCTGCAAGTAAAGTCCTAAGAGGACGATTGTTCACTGACATAGATATCTGACCCAACTGCACTTCAATATTCTTAATAGTTGTGTCATGTGCATTTACTCTCTCACTCATTTTGGCAGTTGACCCAATCACCTGTTGCATCATCGCTTCAAGCCTGGAAAACCCATCTTCTTGCCTCCCCCCATGTTGTTGTTGAGGGGGGTGGTATGCTTGTTGCTGATTTTGATTGTTAAACCCTTGTGGCCTTTGGTATGGTGCCACATTACCATGAGGTCTCATGGCACCCATGTTGCCATTGTTATGCTGCTGATGAGGTGGTCTGTAGGGCTGAACTTGCTGACCCCAATTCTGTCCCCCTGTCTCTGGCCTCCATAATTTGACACATAATTCTTATTCTCCGGGTAGTGAAGATGATCGCAGTCTTCATTCCACTTATTACCAATCGGTTGGCTAATGCAAGATGTGCATAAGCCCTCATTGGTAGTATCTACGATATGAACTTGTTGCTTCTGCCCTGACTCCTCTACCTTCTTCGTATGTAAGCTCATTTGTGTCATCAAAGTTGCTATATTTTCGGCAATAGAGTTGGACGGATCTAATGGCACTGAGTGAACGATTGGGGTAATAGGTGCACCCTTGGTCATCCACCTTGAATTTTGTGCCATTTTATCAAGTAAAGCCTAGCTTTCTCTCCACGTTTTACTCAGGAATGCTCCACCAGCTGAAACATCAACATTAGCTTTCACACCATCAGCCAGACCCATATAAAATTGCTGCCCCAACATCTGTTCTGGAATGCCATGGTGAGGACAGACTACCAGCATCCCTTTAAGCCGTTCCCATGTCTCCTGCAGTGTCTCCATAGGCTTCTGCCTGAAGCTCAAGATCTCATCAATTTATTGCGCTATCTTGTTCGGTGGATTGAATTTATTAAAAAACTGCTTGACCAACTCCTCCCATGTAGTAATAGAATTGATAGGGAGCGAGTTGAGCCAAGTCTGGGCTACTCCTGTCACTGAGAACGGAAATAGCAACAGTCTTATTGCCTCCGGAGCGACGTTTGTTGCCTCTGTGTCTTGCAGATCGACAGGAAGTTCTTCAAATGTTGCTGGGGATCCTCAATGTATGACCCCGAAAACAGCCCCTTATTCTGCAACAAGTGCAGCATATTATTTGTGATTTGGAAGGACTCAGCTTCTATCTGCGGGACCATGATCGCGGTGGCCAAATTTTCTGGTGTGGGTTGTGCCCAGTCATATAAGGGCGCCTAAGGTGCAATGGCACCCCAGGCGCTGCAATGTGTCCGGCTGGGTCAACCACATCTTCCCCATTATTATTGTTGTTCCTGTCGTTCAGGTCTGCCATGTCTGTTTCAATGTGTTCAATGTTTGGTTGTTGTTTGCTTCTACGGTTGGCCCTGTTCAAGGATTTGAAAACTTTTTCGGGGTCTGGCAAGGCTTCAAATACTTCACCAGTTCTCGAGCAGTTTCTAGGCATGCACATGTACCACCGATGCAACAAACGTTAGAAATTCAGTATATGTATGAAATCAAAGAAAATTGATTATACTTAGGAATTTTCGTATTTTCCTTCAACTACAATTGATAATACCGTTAAGTCCCTGGAAACGGCGCCAAAATTTGATCACGCTCAACTATGTCTACTAAAAGACTAAGCGGGCGTTGCAAATATAATCCGGGGTTTTATGCCCAGAGTCGAATCCCCCAGAGAATTAACGTATCAAATGTCGTCTTTAGATTACTAGATTCTCAATAGTCAACTTTCTCAAACTTTGTGAATATCACTTGGTGTTGTTTATACTACTACAGCTGAACAAAAATAATAAACTAAAGATTAACTAACAATAAGGTGTAAACAATGATGATAAAGGTCTAAGGTTATGGTTTCCCCCCGTTGGTGAACTTCCTTCTTGTATACTTCCTATAGTTTTGATTTAGTTGTCTCTATCAATCATGAACACTCTAGTTATCATAAATCTCTCTCAAGTAATTATGATAATTTACTAGACGCACTCTCTCAAGTTACGCTAGCTAGTTTGCATTACAGTTCACTTTAGATTGCACCCGAGGTATCGTTATCTCTAATCCAACCTCTAAACCCTAGGTTATGACTCTCGCCTATACTCCAGGAGTGTTGTTGTTAAAACAACTACTTAAATATGCACTCTCTCTCAAGTAGATACATAATAAATAAGCACAGCTAATTGAGGGTCCTTCAATCGACTACAACAAGAACGTAGTTGAACAAATAGAGGTTAACAACCAACCAAAACTATATTAATATCACAATAAAGTCATCCCCCAACGGGTTCCACCAAAACCTTAGATTAGAAAAGTTAGCTACTCATAACAATGATAAAAACTACAGAAGAATTCATAAGCAAAGGTAAAAGCACAAAAGAAGGAGATATGGATTGATGCCCCAAATTGCCTCCTTGCCTCTTGCCCTTACTTTTCTTGTTCTAATTCTAAATCTTGATAAACTCCTCTCTTGGACGAAATGAACCTTTTTAGTTCGTGTGGATTGGCCTTGAACTTCCAAAAACACCCTCCAGCTTGTTTTTTTCCGCGTCTGGCGCTAGTCACGCGCTAGTTGGGTTATACATTGCCTTCGAAGATCTGGACTAGCGAGGGCGCGCTAAGGTCGCACTACAACCCGCGCTAGTGGGGTTATTCACTGCCTCAGTATGCTGAACTAGCACGGGCGCGCTACAGCCCGCGCTAGTGGGGTTTCCTACTGCCTCGCTGACTTCCAGCCTTCAATTCACCCCAAAATTACCCCATGGCCTGTTACTCTTCAAATTCGCCCGGATCACCGTCATAAGTCCTCAATAGCTTATTGTACTCCTGTGAAACACAAAAATCACCATTAGAGCCAATTTATCATCATTTAACACACTTAAGACCGTGAAACATCATTAAGGTAGAGTATAAATATGCTCTAAACTATGCAATTTTAGCCTACTATCAATGAGCATTGTTCTATTGAAGTGGGCAACAATATCGTTATATACAAGACACAAAGAAAGAAAAATTAGTTAAGAAGAAAAAGACTAATCTACCCTTAACTTAACCATCATAACAACCATCAGCTACCCTTTTAACAAACCAACTAACTGACTATGTAGTTAATTACACCATATGTAATACAAGTGACTCTCAATATGTATGTCCAACAATAGGAGCCAAATGATTGATTTTAAAATATATTTATTAAGAGGATAATAACAGATTTCTCATTATTCATTTGTGGTTATGAAAAGTAACATTCACTTACTCACGAGACAATTTAAACATCAAGGAAGAAGATAGAGATTTAGTTGTAAAATCGCATTGGTATTAACGTTGTCAATTCTCATGCATAAAGAAACAATTAATTATTGTCATTATTAATGTTAGTGGATTTTGGTGACAAGTCATTTAGTCCCACTGATATGATATGGGATAGAACAAGCAATTATCAAACAATAAATGAGAATTGTCATTTTCTATATCTACCAAAAGTATGAGAGGCCAAAATGAGAAGAGGTCCCTCCCTTCCAGAGTTCCAGTATGCAACCAGTTTTCATTATATATGCTTTAATTACCAAAAGTTGGCTTTCTCTCTCTCTCTTTTTGTACTGTGATTGACACTTGACAGTGCCTTTCTCTTGGATTTTTGGTCGACTATAGTTTTATTTTATTTTAGAAAAACAGCGTAACCGTTGTATATGAAGAAATCCTCTATGCGCACTTATTATTTGAAGTCATCATGGTAGAAGAGTTTTCTTTAACAGTTTTGTTTGTAATTCTCTTGTTTTTGCCTAGCACACCTTTCCAGAAAGTTAGCAAAATGTTTTTCAGAAAATTTGGTGCTTCTGGTTGATTTCTTCAGAAAATATGGGACCAGTACCACTAGGTTTTAGTATTATTTGTTCATCATAAAAGACGGTTCTTTTTTTTTTTTTTTTTTTTTTTTGTGTGGAAACATGTTATGACTTATTCCACTTTTCATAGCGATTTGTACATACAATGAAAAAATTGCATAGTTTGGGAGCACAGAATTAACAATTTTTTAGCCTTACATTAGGTTTGGCAACATAAGCCCAATAAAATTGGCATCTAAT
Organism: Nicotiana undulata; assembly: GCA_005239495.1. Lineage (NCBI taxonomy): Eukaryota > Viridiplantae > Streptophyta > Magnoliopsida > Solanales > Solanaceae > Nicotiana > Nicotiana undulata. Next base: position 1,479 of record ML265897.1, on the reverse strand, counting down.
AACCAAAAGGAATTTTTACATTCCTATGCCATATATGAAACCTTATTACATCAATGTTTAAAGTTTGATATAATTATATTTAGTATACCTAATTACCAATTCTATACCATATAGTGTTTTAACCATACAATTAATGTACCGTATATTCCTCCTTAGTTAATGGTATCGTATATTCCTCCAAATCCCACCTCTCCCACGTTTCTCTCTCCCAAATCCACACCCTCACCCACGTATTACTCAAACCCACGTTCCTTTACCCCTTTTTCCTCTGCTAAAACCACAGAAACATCCGTAAACCCACCATTAACGTTCAATTTCAAATTTTTTCTTCTACATTCAGTGAAAATTGAAGACATTTCTTCAACAAAGTTCATACACCTATTTTCCTTCAGCTAAAATTTCCTCAATGAAGAAGGACAAACCTTCTAAGCACAGCCCTAAAAATGCTAGAGAAGCTGATATACACTCTTTCGATTTGGGTGTATTATCACCAAAGTCACCGAAAAAGCATGGGAAATCTGCTCATGCAAGTGTAGATAAGAAGCATAGTCTTTCTCCGCGTCAAATCAGGGCTGAAGCTAGAACCAAACGAAAACACGATTTTGGATGCTAGAGAATCTTCGACGCCAGTCAAACAAGCGAACAGAAAAGGAAAAGAGATAGTGTTCGATGAAGATTTTGTAGAAGATATGCCTATTCTTAAACCTGGAAAGAAAGCTAAGGTGTCTCCCAGTTCAAAAACTCCCAAAAAGAAGAAAAATTCAAAAAAAGCCCCTAAAAATATTCGGAAACATTCATTGGTGAAGGTAAGAATTTAGTAATTTCTTCACTAGTTATTTAGTTTGTTTTAGGTTTTAAAAATCTGCATAATATGTGTTTTTAATGAATTGTAAATTAGTTGTCTTCATTTTGAAGATTAATTGTAGCTTTATTGATTTGTTTTACATTGTAGACATTTTGTGGTTTCTTTGTAGTTATTTTGTAGATTACTTGTAGCTTTATAGATACAGATATCAATTCCGGCAGAATTGTAGATATTTGTTGCTGCCTTTTGCAGAGTATGTTTACAACTATGGATATTCTGTAGATTTTTTGTAGTTATTTTGTAGATAAATTGTAAATGAATCTATGTATTTCAAGCACTTTATTTGTGAGATTATTTATAATTTGTGCATAATGGATATTTTTTTGCACCCCATAATGTTGATTAGATTCCACACATTATGTGACCCTATCATTCCTAGTCAAACTAAAGAGCTTTTGTCTCCAAATGGTCTGAAGATATTCAAGAAGACATGCTTTGATTATTTACTGTCATTTCTCAGATTATGCATGCAAAATCAAGCTATTCATCTTCTTATGAAGTATGAATTGAATTCATCCGATGCTTCCTATTTTCAGCTGAGTTAAAGGGTGATGTGATGACCCAAAAGGTCATCTTATGTAATTTAAGCCTTATCTGTGTTTCGAGGCTCCGAG
>ML265894.1:512-22157 GCA_005239495.1 Nicotiana undulata | reverse complement strand
ATGATTCTTATGATAACTATCCTAGATTTTCCAATACTAAGATGGTATTTCCTCTTTATGATTCTTCCAAATACAAAAGAGTTGCAATAAATCCGATTCACTTGTTGCCAAATAAAACCAACTTATTCCTAAGTGATTCTATTAAACGAGGTTTAATGCCTCGAGTTTTTGGTGTTTACTCTTACCAATTCTAACCCGCTTTTCCAAGCTAAGATAAAATTTATGGCATAAGTTAATATTTGCAACCATTAACAAGAAATATAAGACGAAGAGTAAACACATATCAACTACACATTATGCATATATTCAATGGAAAATCCCAAATACATAACACCCATTTAGGGTCCACAACCTCAGTGTTTAAGTTTAGCTACTCATCACAAATAACCAAAAACAAGTATTGAATAGTGTCATGAATGCTTACAAACCACCACTTCCTTGCTCTAATACTTCCAAAAGGTGAAGAATATTTAATGAGAGAATGTTGTTCAAAAGCTAGACAAGACTGACCCACAACACCAAAGTAAATCCTTTTATAGTGGGCAGAAAATTCGGGTGAAAAAAAGAAAAAAACACCCCTGTCGGGCTGATATGCGATCGCATTCCTGTCGCATAACAGGGATGCGATTCGCATCTTCATTTTCTCCGTCGCATGTCAACACCCTAGGTCCCAGAAGTTCATCGCATGTGAGATGTGCGGTCCGCATTGATGATATGTGATCGCATTTATGCGTCACATTTGCAGTGTGGCTTCAGGCATCAGATGGAGATGCGGTTGAAATGCGGTTCGCATTTGGGATATGCGGTCGCATATTTGACCGCATTTCACTTATTAAATTTGACTCAACTTTCTGTTGCGATATGCAATTCCTATGCTTGAAATGCGATTCGCATGTTGCTTATGCGATCGCATTTGACCATTTTCCTCCTCTTTTCACTTCTTTAACTCTCTTTTTGCATGGTCTTGAGTGTTTACACCTTGTGTACTGCAAAATACCAAAATTCTATGATTAATAAGGGTAAATGCTCTTGAAACGAGCCATAGTTTAAGCACTATGGTATTAAATGTGTCGAAATTCTCCGGCACATCATCGACCAAGTGAATTATATTCCATCATGCCTCATTTGAAAAATGGCTTGGGTAATATGTATTTTTTGAACTCATATGACTGAACTTAGAATGAAACTCTAAGCTGCCTACGTACCTCGGTGAAGAGGATCAAGTCATTCCGTAGTTCGAAATGGGTGAGTTGTTTTTTTCCTAAATTTTGCCTAGGTCGCCTCTTTCGAGGTTTTCAACCTAGAGGACTTTATTTTTGGATGTCCTAACTTTTTCCTAGGCCGCCTCTTTCGAGGTTTTCAACCTAGCGGACCTTTTTTTGTGGACCGTGCACAGTTTATACTCTTGCGGGCCAGGAGTAACATGTAATTTATGCTCATGCGTTAAGGAGCGTAACTGTTTTTTTCCCAAGGATAGTACCTCTTCATGAATTTCCCGTTGATGGGGCCAATCCGCAAACCTTCTGAGTCAACTATCTTGTATGCGCCACTTGAGTATACCTCTTGTACGATATATGGTCCATTCTATTTAGTAGAGAACTTGCCCCCAGATCGACGAGAGGTAATAATAGGCCTTTTGACCACAAGAAGTTGGTCACCCACTTGAAAAGATCTAAGGCGTACCCTTTTGTTAAAAGATCGAGACAGGCGAGCTTGATAACATTCGAGGCTTTGTTGAGCTTCTAGCCTCTTTTCATCAAGAGCTTCCAATTCTTCAAGGCGTAACCGAGCATTTTCTTCATCAGTGAGTCCTTCTTGAATGGCAAGCCGCAATGATGGGATTTGACGCTCAAGTGGAAGGACTGCTTCAACTCCATAAACAAGTGAATAAGGAGTCGCTTGCGTTGGTGTGCGATATGTGGTCCTATACGCCCAAAGAGCTTCTTCCATTCTCTCATGCCAGTATCTCTTAGACTTAGAAACAACCTTTTTTAACAAGTTGCAGAGTGTCTTGTTAAATGCTTCAACAAGTCCATTGGCGACAACATTGTACATGGAGGAATTGCGTTGCTTGAAGCCAAAAGGATCACATATTTTATTCATCAACTTGTTATCAAATGACTTACCATTGTCCGTTAATATATATCGCGGAATGCCAAATAGATAGATAATATTGACTCGGATGAAGTTAGCTACATTTTCCTTTTTTACTTCCTTAAGAGAAACGACTTCTGCCCACTTCGAAAAGTAATCAGTTGCGGCCAATATATATAGATGTCCACCAGAAGACTTCGGCGACGGACCAACAACATCTAAACCCCAAGCGTCAAATGGCCAAAAGGCAACAATTGGGTGTAATACTTCATGTGGTTGATGTATGAAGTTAGCATGGAATTGGCAGGCTTTACACCTCCGAGCGTAATCCAAACAATCTTTCACCATGGTTGTCAATAATACCCCATTCTTTTTATGTGGAAATGAAGTTTTGGCCCAGATTGGTGCGCACCACATACTCCGAAGTGTGCTTCTTTCAAGGCTTGAAGGGATTCATCAGTACCCAAACAACGTAGGAGCACTCCATCAAATGATCGTCTATAGAGTGTATTCTTATAATAAAGAAAACGAGGGGCTCTCCTTGGATTTCTGTCTTCCTTCGAGGATTTTCTGGAAATATCCCATAACAAAGATAATCGATTAATGGTTGTCGCCAGTCTTCAATTTCGACCTCAATAACGGAAGCAATATGCTCAACTTCACTTTCTTCTTCCTGACAGTCATTTGGTGGAGGGACTACCCATCTTTGGCAAACATCGACTTGTGTCTGATCAGGCAAAGATAATGTAGAAGCTAAGGCTGCTAATGCATCAACTCTCTTATTTTCCTTTCTTGGCACGTGTTGAATAGTTACCTCCCCAAGCCAACTTACCAATATTTGAGAGCATTTGTGATATGGGACCAACTCTGGATTCTTGACCTCATAGCTACCCAAAATCTGATTGATCACTAACTTGAAATCTCCAAAAACTTGTAATTGCAATTGTTTTATATCCACATCCATTTCAAGCCCCAGTATGAGCGCTTGATAGTCAACAACATTATTGGAGCACCGTTGTGTCAGAGTGAAAGAATAGGGCAAAACTTCTCCTTGAGAAGTGATAAACACTATTCCAGCGCCAGCTCCTTCACGATGCGCAGCGCCATCAAAATACATCTTCCAAGGAGGCTGAATTTCTATGACCATTGCATCTTCATCAGGCAATTCATCAGACAACTCCCAATCATCTGGAATCGAATGGTCAGCTAGGAAGTCTGCTAATGCTTGCCCTTTTACTGCCTTTTGAGGAACATACACACTTTCAAATTGTTGAAATTGGAGGTACCACCTTGCTAATCGATCACTTAGGACTGGTTTAGACATGACAAACTTGATAGGGTTCACTCTTGAGACGAGTCGCACAACATGAGCTTGGAAGTAATGCTTCAGCTTCTTAATAGAGAAGACGAGTGCCAAACATAACTTCTCAATACACGAATACTTGAGCTCATTTGGCGTCATCATCCTACTCAAGTAATAAAGCGCATTTTATTTGCCTTCACTGTTTCCTTGAGCGAGAAGCGCTCCTACTGACCTTTCATGCGCTGAAACATATAATATTAGGGGCTTTCCAGGTATGGGGGCTCCCAGTACCGGAGGTTTCATCAGATAAGACGTAATGCTTTCAAAAGCATTTCTGCAAGCTTGGTCCCATTCAAAAGGAACCCCTTTTTTCATGAGGCGACTAAATGGTTGGCATCTTCCAGCCAGATTCGAAATAAATCTTCTGAGATATGCCAACTTACCATGCAAGCTTTTTAATTCATGAATATCGGCTCGGGCATTTTCAATATAACATCCACCTTAGCTTGATCAATTTCGATACCTCAACGTCGAACAATAAAACCGAGGAACTTCCCAGAAGTAACTCCAAAAGCGCACTTCAAAGGATTCATTCTGAATTGGTATCTCCGAAGCCGTCCAAATACCATCCTCAAATCTTGCAAGTGATCATCCTTCTTCCTTGACTTTACCACCAAGTCATCAACATAATACTCCACGTTTTTATGAATCATGTCATCAAAAATATATTGCATGGCACGTTGATATGTAGCACCAGCATTCTTCAAACCAAAAGGCATTACCTTGTAGCAGTATATACCTTTAGGTATGCGAAAGGCAGTAAGTTCTTCGTCCTTCAGTGCCATGCGAATTTGATTATATCCAGATGAACCATCCATGAAAGACATCGCCTCGTATCTAGTTGTTGCATCAATCATGAGCTCAGGGATAGGAAGAGGAAACTCATCCTTAGGAAAAGCATTGTTTAGGTCCCTAAAGTCGACACAAACTCGGATTTGGCCATTCTTCTTTCTTACGGGGACGATGCTTGAAATCCATGTAGGATATTTAACTTCACAAACAAAACCAGCCTCAATGAGCTTGTTAACTTCAGTTTCAATCAAGGGAACCAGTTCAGGTCTGAAGCGACGTTGTGCTTGCTTTACAGGACTAGCACCTCGTTTGACAGCAAGGTGATGAACAACCACCTTGGGGTCTAAACCTGGCATTTCTTTGTAGCTCCAAGAAAATACATCTTTTAACTCCTTAAGTATCTCAATATATTTGCTCTCTTCATCACCAGTTAGAGAGGCACTTACATATGTGGGCTTTGGATCTTCAACTACTCCGAGATTGACTTATTTTAGTGCATAAACTATTGTCTTCACCCCTTCTTCAAGCTACGGTGGTGCATCTTTAGCGTCTTCATCCTCTTGAGGATCACCATCATTGAAAGATATGTGGTGACATACATGAATATCAAGGCGCTTTTCTTCGATTTTCGTAAAAGGTGAAGCATTTTGTTCATCATGAATGGTGATATGATATGATGACCCCACACTTTCTTCATCTTCCTCCCGTTCCTTAGTGTGGACTATAGTATGAGCCTTTGCTTTGAGGACCTCTACGCACGAAACTACAAGTTTGGTCTCTCGCCTCATCCTAGAAGGAATCAAACTTGGGTAGTCTATGGTCAAAATCTCCTTTTTAAGGGAGATAGGTGCTCCAATCCTTCTATTACTTCCATGACGCTTGTTTTACTTCTTAAGTGGTCCCAACCTATCAAAGATTAAGGTCCTTGGTTTTGTAAGTCGCTCAAACACAGAAGGCTTCTTATTAAAAGTCGCAGACACTTCTTTAGCAGCGATGTAGTTACAACTTGCCCTTGTAATGGAGATACGGATGGGCGGGGGTCGTTTGTAACCCAATCCGTCACGTAATTGCTTTAGTGGGTACCCTTTCTCCATCCTCACCCTTTGAGTAGGATTTGAAGCTTCAGGCGGGAGCTTTCCCAACTTGGATGGTTCATTGGTATCATATCCAGCTTTTGCTAACAACTTGTAGGCGTTTGGGTCAAAGCCCTCATCTGTGCGCTCTGCAGGGAGTGCTAGATTTAGGAGCGAATTGTGGTTTGATGATTTGACAAACCCTTTAAGCAACTTTGTAGACGACTTAATTGCATCATTTCGCTTGATAGGAAGGGTCAAGTTTCCTAACACATTGCCTTGTAGTTCAGAAGAAGGATTTTCAACCTTCCTTGCCTTTGGGACATAACTAAGAACAGGAGTCCCCTTCTTACTTGAAGATGCCTCATTCATCTTGCTCCTATCATAAAGCACCTGATCTTTTTCAACCGTAATTTTTGCCTTGCTAGTTGTGACATCAACCTTTTTTTCAACCTTTTTGCTCAACATCACGTCATCAACCTTAACCTCTTTTGAGATGTAATTCTTTAAGTAGAATTTCGCATCGGCAAAGTATTATTCAGCCTCGGTAAAGGGCTTATCATCAGCGACTATCTTTTTTTCCCGACCCCATCTTCACAGTACTTCAAGCATTGATGGTAGGTGGACAAGACCACTTTGTTCTCGTGTATCCATGGCCTTCCTAACAAGATATTATATGAGGTCTTTGCATCGATCACATGCATCCATGTACTCGAATGCAAATCTCCCATATTTATTTCCAATTTGATAGCCCCTATAGCTCTTTGCCCCCTTGATTGAACCCTTGAATCATCAAATGACTTTCACGTAGTTCATCCATCGGTATGCCAAGCTCTTTGAAAATACGAATTGGGAGAATATTGACGGCAGATCCATCATCAATTAAGATTCTACTTATTCTCCGCTCACAAACAAATTCAACCATAAATAGTGGACGATTATGGGGTGTTTCACCAAGCAAAAGATCATCACTAGTAAATGTGATCTTTGCATCACAAGTGTCCACTTCTTTAGAGAGCTTCTCAGTGAGTTTTTCAGAAAAGGGAGGTGGCAACGATGATGCATCTTCCTTCTTTGTCTCTTCTTCCTCTACCTTACAACATGAGGCCTTGATATCTTCACAGGAAGCTTTCATGCGTAACCAACTTGGTAGGAATTCATCCAATGTCACTGGACGACATAACCTTTGTTGGCGATTCTCCTCCATTTTCGTTTTCTTCCAATTCTTATTTATCGCTTTCTTCTTGGGTCTTTTCACCATTTCCCCCCTAGTCAATTACTTATTGGATTCCCTTTGTGAATTTGTTTTGCAGCGTCTCCGCCGAGTCACAAGAGTCCAACCTTCATCATCATTTTGACCATCACATGATTCACTTTCCTCTTAAGATTTTTCCTCCACTACTACTTCACTTACTATAGGTAGAAGCAATGTTTTGCTCACATCGATAGGTTCAAAGTCACCAAATTTAATCATATTTGGTGATGATGAAATTTGGACGCCATCACATTCATGTACTTTGACAAAATTTCAAAGGACAACGGGCTCATGTGAACCAAAAACGACAGAGATTTGATTCAAACTTTCCTTCTCATCCTCTAGAAAGATTTTTCCTTTAGCGGCCAAGTCCATGACTTTCTCTTTGAAGATAAAGCACTTTTCAATAGGGTGGCCAATCAACCATGGTACTTGCAATAATTCGGATCATTAGTCTTTCCAGCTTTGTTTGGCCGCTTCATTTCAGGTAACTCAATGAGTTTCAATTCAAGGAGTTCCTCAAAAATTGCTGGAACATCAAAGTCCAAGAATGGATATTCTTTCGCTTGCATTTCCTTCAGAGTTAATTTTTGTCCGACTTTATCCGGTAAGGACGTTGTCTTCACACTTTGCTTCTTACTCACTTTTGTAGTGACCGTTAATGGTGAGGCATTGACATTCATTGATTCCTTGCTCTCAGACTTCGGCAAAAACTTGCCTACTTTCTTCGTTTCTTGTTTGTCCTTCACTTTGCTAGGTTCATAAACTGGCGTCCCTTTATTTCCACTAGAAGACATGCTTAACTCCATATCATGAGCACGTGTATCCAATTCTTCAAAAGACCTAGGCTTGATACCATGTAGGATGTAGCGAAGTCCCCAATGTATTCCTTGAATACACATTTCTATTCTAGAGGCTTCACTAAGTCTGTCTTTGCAATTGAGGCTTGCATTCCTCCATCAATTGATGAAATCAACAACTGGTTCATCCTTCCACTGACGTGTGTTTGTGAGTTCAACCATGCTTACGGTTCGCCTTGTTCTATAGAAGCGGTTGAGAAATTCATGTTCAGTTTTCTCCTAGCTATCGATGAAACAAGCCTCGAGATCAGTGTACCAATCAAAAGCATTTCCTTTTAAGGAACGGACAAACTGCTTGACAAGATAATCTCCATAGGTTCTAGCGTTATTACAAGTTTCAACGAAGTGTGCAATGTGTTGCTTTGGATTTCCTTTTCCATCAAATTGTTGAAATTTTGGGGGTTGATAACCTCCAGGCATCTTCAAACTATCAATTCTCGCAGTGTATGGCTTTGCATATGCGAGAGAAGACTTGGCAGCAACATCATACTTATCTTTGATAGTTCCCATAATGAAGTTTTTCAACTGGTCAATGGGAATAACCTCATCAGATGAAATCTGAAATTCTTTAGGAGTCGTTTGCCTTGCTGATGAATCTCCTTTATCTTGCATCATAGGGAGCTTTCCAGGTGCATGGCTTGAATCTCCCTCCATCATGCTTCCAACTCTATCTGTCAGCTTGACAATTTGATTATCTTGATCTTGCATATGCTTTGTCAACCCTTCAATTGCCTTTGTTAAATTTGCGAGTTGTTCTTCAACAATTGAAGTGTTAGTCACCATTGCTTGGATGACCGTTGTGGATGGTGGAGCAAAGCTTGGATTTTCTCTTATAGCATACTCTGAATGGAACAACTCACGTGGAGTGCTTGGAGCAGATCCAGTGATCAAGACGTCATCATCATCCTGTGTGATGAGATTCTTAGATCTAGATGGGCTAAGTAGAGCCAATGTTTTCTCAACGATCTCAGCAATGTTCGTTCCTTCTTCCAATTCGGTTGGAAATGATCTAGCCCCCTTTGAGGATTGAAAATCAAAGATAGGAACTGATGCAGACGACATTTGAACTGCTTCTTGTTCCAGCATATTTGCCTTGTTCCTAGTGATAGGTCCTACGCTTTCCATAGTAGCATCCAACAAGTTTTCAACATCAGAGGAAAACTTGGAATCTGTAGCCTTAGCAGTAGTGAGCTTGAAGTTGATCTTCTTAGGAGCCATTTCTGTGTTCTTGAAATTTGGTAATTTGAAGATATGAGAGGTAGAGATTGTCCCACTGGGCGTGCCAGAAATTTGTAACAACAAATTTTCGAGTCGAGAAAAATAAATAATCAAGACCGAAAAATTGCGTAATAAATGTAGTATTTGATTTCAGTAAATAAAAGTGTTACAATCTCTATGGTATTCCTCTGATTCTTCAAGAATGTAAAGTATCTTGATGAGCTTGATTTTGATTTGATTCAAGGGCTTGTAAAGCTTAATCTTGAATCTCCTTCTTGGACTTGGATTTGGATTTTATCACGAACAAGTAACTTGATCTTGAACGCCTTGGTATTTGATTTTCCGTCGTTATTGATTTTGACTTGAACTTGAACTTGTAGCTTGAGTGCTTGAACTTGTAGCTTGTAGAGAAATCTACGGTGTTTGATCCACGAGCTCTCTGCTTGCTTCTTGTTATCACTTTTGGTGTCCTCTAGCTTTATGAAGACCTCTATTTATAGTTGTAAGGAGTGGTGTGGCTTTGCAATTTGATTGGTCCGTTTGAACTGACCAATACCATCCATACACTTGGCATGATTTGATTGTCTCATTTATTTGTCTTGGATTGCCACATCACTTGACACATAACATGATTTCATTGGCTCATTTATTTCTTAGATTGCCACGTCACTTGACATGTGTCTTGATTTTATTGGCTTGTTCTTTTGACTTGGATTGCCACGTCACTTGACACGTGGCATGATCCTGGGCTATAAGATGGGCCAATAGCTATTTGGACCTTGGGCTAATGAAGTGGCCTTATCATTTAATTTGTAGTCTAATTAAATGGACCAACCTAACACATATATAATTAACCCAATTTATTAGCCACAATACTTGTTTGTACTAATGTCTTGAATTTAATATGGTCCAAATTATTTTATGGATTTAAGTCCAATAAAATTAATATTTTTATAGGAACTAAAGGGGAAGATGAAGTAGATATTGGTAATGCTTTCACAACACTAGTTGACACTGCCCAGAAAATAGTGCGACTATCTGAAGCACAGGGGACAAGAGGGAAGAGGAATAGAAATGAAGATGGACAGGGTCCCATAATAAATATCATATCATGATGAACATCATAACATGGAATGTGATGGGCATGAATAAAGTTTACAAGAAAAAATCACTAAACATTTTCTGTAAGGAAAATAATATGGTAGTAATGGCTATACCGGAGAATAGAGTTAAAGCTAACAATGTTGATGCAATAATGAGGAAAGTGATTGGTGATTGGCAATTGGCAATGGGTTGCTAATTATGATGAGGCACCAGGTGAAAGACTTTGGGTGGTTTGGGGTCAAACAAGGGTGGAGTTTGAGGTGAAACAAATGCATGAACAATACATAGCAGGGCGAGTGACTTTGAGGCAGTGCAACAATAGGTTCATCTTTGTTGCAGTGTATGTGAAACATAGTATTCAATACAGGAAGAGTATGTGGATGACCTTAGAGGAATCATGAATGGAGTAAATGGACCAACTGTAATAATGGTTGACTTTAACATCATTATGTCCATAGAGGATAAAGTGCAAGGGAATCCGGTGCAAGAAGTGGAAGTGAGAGATTTCAAAAACTTTGTAGTTGATGCTGGATTATCTGAGCTCAGAACAATAGGTAGAAACTACACATGGACAAACAACCATGTGCATAGTAGAATTGATAGAATTCTGGTCAATGCAGAGTGGATAAAAAATTGGCCTCACATGGAGGGGATCATCATGCAACCTGGCATTTCAGATCACTGCCCCTAATTGTTGCTGAGCCTATAGCAAAGGGTAATAAACCTTTCAAGTTCTTTAACTGCTTAGTGATCCTATCACAAGACACTACGTGGCCCAAGAATGCCACTGAATCAAGCTAGAACTCACACTTATGAAATTTTGCATACAATTTCTTCTCCTTCAAAGTCTGAAGTACGGTCCTCAAGTGTTGCTCATGATCTTCCCGAGACCCGGAATATACCAGGATGCCGTTAATAAACACAATGACGAAGGAATCAAGATAAGGCGGAACACACTGTGCATCAAATGTATAAAGGTTGATGGGGGCATTGGTCAGCCCAAATGACATGACAAGAAACTCATAATGACCATATCTGGTCCTAAAGGCAGTCTTCGGGATGTCTGGCTCCCGAATCTTCAACTGATGACAGCCAGAACGCAAGTCAATCTTGGAAAATACCCGGGCACCCTGTAACCGATCAAATAAATCATCGATGTGAGGCAAGGGATACCTGTTCTTCACTGTAACCTTATTCAGCTGCCGATAATCAATACACATACGCATAGAACCATCCTTTTTCTTCACAAATAGGACCGGAGCACCCCTATGTGATACACTAGGCCTGATGAAACCCTTATCAAGAAACTCCTGCTACTGCTCCTTCAACTCCTTCAACTCAGGAGGAGCCATACGATAGAGAGGAATAGAAATGGGCTAAGTGTCCGGCAACAAATCAATGCCGAAATCAATATCTCTATCGGGCGGCACACCCGGAAGATCAGCTGGACATTCATCAGGGAAGTCCCTCACTACTAGGACTGACTCAATTGTAGGGGTATCAACACTGACATCTCTCACATAGGCCAAATACGCATCACACCATTTCTCAACCATCCGCTGAGCCTTAAGAAAAGAAATGACCCTACAGGGAGTATACTCTAAGGTACCTCTCCACTCTAATCTCGGTAAGATGGCGTAGCCAGCGTCACAGTCTTAGCATGACAATCAAGAATAGCATAATGGGACGACAACTAGTCCATGCCCAAGATAACATCAAAATCTACCATACTGAGCAATAACAAATTGGCCCTGGTCTCAAAACCACTAAGAACAATCAAACATGACCGATATACGCGGTCCATAATGAGAGAATCTACCACAGGAGTAGATACATAAGCAAGGGAACTCAAAGAATCCCGAGATATCCCTAGATGTTAAGCAAAATAAGAAGACACATATGAATACGTAGAGCCTGGGTCAAATAATACTGATGCATCCCTATGATAGACATGGACGATACTTGTGATAACTGAATCTGAAGCGACGACCTCTGAACGGGCTGGAAGGGCATAATACCTAGTCTGGCCTCCCTCTCTAGGGCGACCTTGACCTTCCCGACCTCCACCTCGAGCTGTTTGAGAAGGTGGGGCAGTAACTGGGGCTGGAAGAATAGTCGAAGGACTTGGTGGAGCACGGGGAGCCTGATAAGTCTGTAAAGATGCACCCTATTCACTATGGGGCAATCTCTAACCATGTGACGAGTGTCACCATACTCAAAACAACCCCTAGGAGGACATGGGGGCTTAGACTGACTCGGGGTTGGCCTGCTGGACTGGCCGGTAATGGCACCTCGGGCAGGAAGTATACTAGATATTGGCGGTGCATAATAAGGCTCCTGAGGTCTAGGAGGAGCTAGAATACTGTTGGCTGCTGGAAGAGCTGAATGAACGGGGTGACTCATAAAACCCCTACCATAGCGTGCTTCTGGTGCACGAGCTCCTGAAAATGACCAATCTCTCGAGACCTCTTGGCCTCCCTCTCCTCTCTGTCCCGAGCAAACATGCCCTCTACCCTCCTGGCAATACTCACGGCTTGTTGATAAGTGATATCCATCTCCAACTCTTTGGCCATACTGGTCCGAATACTGGGGTGGAGTCCCTCAATAAAGCGATGAACCCTCTCTCTGACTGCGGCAACCAAAGCCGGTGCATGACGAGCTAACTCACTAAAACGGATTGCATACTCCGACACAGTCATAGCACCCTGGCGCAGCTACTCAAACTATGCACGCCAAGAATTTTTGAGGCTTTGAGATATATACTCTCGCATAAACATCTCTGAAGCTGAGTCCAAGTGAGTGAAGCTGCCTCGTCCAGACTACTCAGCTCATAGGCACACAACCACTGATATGTCGCTCCCCTCATCTGGAAAGCGGTGAAAGAAACCCCACTCATCTTCACAATGTCCATAGTGCGGAGAATACGATGACACTCCTCAAGAAAACCCAGAGCGTCATCTGAAGCTAGTACGCTGAAAGTAGGTGGGTGGTACTTCTTGTACCTCTCAAGTCTAAGCTGCTTTGCCTCAAAAGCAGCTACCCTGGCCTCATGCTGACCTGGAACCACTGGGGGTATAGGAATGTACTCTGGGGCCTGATCAACCTGGACCCTTTGCTCAGGAGTGCGGGCTGCGGGAGTTTGTGCCCCTCCCCGGCCTGAGATGTGGCTGGGGCTATCGGAAGTAGCCCAGCCTGAGTCAGAGTGCTGAACATGCTCATGAACTGAGCCAAAGTCTCCTGGAGGGATGGAGTAGCAATAGGAATCTCCGGTGCCGACCCTCAAGTTGGAGCTGCTGTGGGATCCTATGTCGCTACTTTCGCACGTGCTCGGGCTGCACCGCGTGCTTGTCCTCTACCCCGACCCCTACTTCTGGCGACTTTGACAGGGGGCTCGGGTGCCGGATCGTGAGTCCTCCCGGTACAGGTCCTCACCATCTGTGAGAAAGAATGTAATAGAGTTTTAGAATTTTGATGTCAATAACTCGCACGATTAGGAAATCAAAGGAATATGATTGTTCTTAACAGTTACATAGCCTCCCGAAGATAGATACGGACGTCTCCATACCAATCTGCGAGACTCTACTAAACCGGCTTGTGACTTGTGACTCCTACGAACCTAGAGCTCTGATACCAACTTATCACGACCCAGTTTACCCTCTGAAAGGTATCGTGATGACACCTAATCTCTACGACTAGGTAAGCCTATTTTGTGGATAAAACTTAAATAAAAATACAATAATTAAAGAAAATAAGGACATAATCTTAATAGCATAACGATGCCTCTCGGCATGTACAAAATATCCATCCCAATGACCCGGAATGTCACAAAAATCACAAGCTTCTAATAACTATTGTAGCTCTAAACAAGTTTGGAAAGTACATAAGAAGACTCTAAACGATAGAATGGAAGGGGACCTTGAGGATTTTGTGGACGTGACAAAAATACCTTGTAGTCTCCTAGAATCAACAACAACACTATCCACGAGGCTGATAGCTCGTACCTGGATCTGCACACGAAAACATGTGCAGGAAAGGGACATGAATACACCACATTTGGTACCCAGTAAGTGCCAAGCCTAACCCCGGTCAAGTAGTGACGAGGTTAGGTTAAGGCCCTACTGAAATCAATATAAACAATTTAAAACAGTATAAGAGATAAGTGAATTCTATGGTAAACAGTTAACGAAAATTTTCGAAAAAAAACTTAACAGTAAAAGGAGCCCTCGCCTCAGAACAAGGTAAACACAAGGTGGAATCTCTCGGGATACCGTCCCGTAGTTCCAAATGATTATGCAGTACAAGGGGATCTCCCGGAATACGTCAGTAGTCTCAAAATAAATACGCGGTACATGGGGATCTCCCGGAATACGTCTGTAGTCCCAATTTAACTATGCAGTACATGGGGATCTCCCGGAATACGTATGTAGTCCCAATTTAAATATTCAGTACATGGGGATCTCCCGGAATATGTCTGTAGTCCCAAATTAAATATGCAGTACAAGGGAATCTCCCGAAATATGTCTGTAGTCCCAATTTAAATATGTAATGCAAGATAAAAATGAAAGATACGTATCGGTTTATACAGTTCATCAATCACAGCTAAGGAAAAGCAGTAAATCTAGATAAACATGGTGCACAGAGAGTCAAATAGGAAATTGAATATCTAACATGTAAGCATGCTTTTCTAATCTAAGTTAAACAATTTAACATATTAAAGCAATTTAATAGGAGGAAAATAATTTATGATTTTCAAAGGAAACAAATGGGATTTTTGCAATAACGGCCCGTGTCTGTACTCATCACCTCACGTACACGGCGCCCACACAACAAATAATATCAAACATTCTAAGGGGAAGTCCCCAACATTGGGTTAGGCAAGCCACTTACCTCAACCGCTGAAATCAACTTGAAACCATGTTCTTGCCACGAGTACCCGACTCCAAATGGCCCAAATCTATTCAAATTAATTGCATAATGTAAATATAACTTTAAGTAACTAATTAAACTAATTAAAATTGAAGCTAAAACACGAAATTAGGAAAATCGCCCCAAAAAGTCCCCCGGGCCCACGCCTCGGAATCAGATAAAATTTACAAATTACGAACACCCGTTCACTCACGAGCACACTTGAACAAAAATCATCAAAATCCGACGTCAAAATCTCACTCAAAACTCGGATTTTCAATTGGGGAACTTCCCTCCCCCCCCCCCCCCCCCTTTCAAAATTTTTTCCCCCATCTCCCTTATTTNCCCCCCCCCCCCCCCCATTTTCAAACTTTTACCCTCAAATTCCTTAATTAGAAGAGGAAAACAACAATAGATTATGGTATTATGATCAAAATAGAGTTAGAATTCGTTACCCAATGATTCTGCTTCAAAATCCCTCGAGAAATCGTCTCTCACCGAGCTCCAATTCGATTTTTGTGTTATGAAATTTCAAACCCTTTAATTCTCTATATCTGCCCAGCGATTTCCGCATTTAGGGTTCATGGGCCGCACCTACGGAAAAGCCATCGCAGGTGCAAAAAGTCACTTAATGGGCTGGGGCCGCATCTGCAGTTCCCAAGCTGCATCTGTGGTCCCAGCCAGCCCAGGCCTTTTCCGCATCTGCGCACTCACCACCGCACCTACAGGCTGCCCTCCGCAGGTGCGAAACACCAGAACCAGCAAGACTAGATTTTTGCCTAAGTCCAATTTCCTTCCCATTGAGCATCCGAAACACACCCGAGGCCCCCGAGACCTCAACCAAACCTACCAACCAGTCCTATAACATCATTCGAACTTAGTCGACCCTTCAAACCACATCACATAACACCAAAACCAATAATTAAACATAAATTCAAGCCTAAGAACTTAACATTTTTCCAAAATCTACAAACGACGCCGAAACACGTCAAAACCAGTCCGAATGACCTCTTTGACACAAAGGTCACAAATGACACCACGTACCTACAACTACACTTGGAATTCCATTCCGAGCTCGATATCAAAATTTCCCCTATCGGCCGAAATCGCCGAAAATCTAACTTTCGCCAATTCAAGCCTAAATCTACTACAAACATCCAAAACATATTTCGGACGCACTCCTAACCCCAAAATCACTCAACAGAGCTAACAGAGTTGACATAATTCTATTCCGGATACGTCTTCACAAATCTCCGACTACGGTTCGATTTTAAGATTTAAACTCATAATTAGGGACTAAGTGTCCCAACACTCTCCGAATTCCATAACTAATCACTCCGGCAAGTACGAATAGTAGAAACAAACGTGGGGAAAGTAGTTATTAGGGGATCGAGGATCTAAATTTCAAAACGACCGGCCAGGTCGTTACATTTATGCCCGCCCAAGGTTAATTTCAAAACTAGCAAATGAAGTATCCAAACTAATATGAAAATGAAACAACACCAAACTTGTGAAACAACAATCATATTAAATCCCTTAACAAGCACATGATCTTATTTCACCTTGAAATGCTCGTTTACTTAAACTGAAGAAAGGAAAAACAGGCAACACATGCAGTTTATCTTCATAAGAATAGCTCAAACATTCGAGTGAGATTCGACTAGATACATGAAACTAATCTACTTCATTGCCAACTTACAACCAAATGTAAAAGAATTCAGAACTCTAGCATTTACTCTTAATAACTAGGAGATTGGACAAGATGCATAAAGCAACTGAAATAATTTCAAGTAATTGAGTCTTCTTTATTTCATTCATTAAAAAATAAAATTAACATTACAAAGGCTAAAGGTTACCTCGTGTTATAGAAGGAGAGAGTTCAAAAGCCAGAAATATGTACCAACAACAACAACATCAAACTCCAGGAAACCAGACAAAGCTTGAACCAACAGACCAAACAAAATAAAAACTACATACCTAAAGGACTTGTTTATTTTCTGGAACCTATGAAGAGGAAACTGAAGCCCTTTTTTCTCCTAGTTGTTGTCTTTTCTATTGATCTTGTGTTCTTCTTTTCTAGTGTAAAAGATGTGTCTTTTTAGAGTCTAAGATATTTTTGAAATGAGGGAAGAACTCTTCTTTTTATAGGGGGAGGAAGGACCTTGAGACAGATTTTGTGTGAAAAAATCTGTCCAAAATGATAGATTTGACCAAAAATTTGTCCAAAATGATAGAGTTTTGACAAAAAATCTGTCCAAAACCAGATTTTTGTCCATTGAACAGTTGTTCTCACTAAATATGGACAGAATTTTGGAGTATTGTACTCCAAAACAGTCCGCAACAGTGAAAAGCAAAAGAAAACAAAAAAACAAAGGCCCTTCACTCAAGTACTCCCCCTTTCTTTTCTTTCCTCTCAATCTCTCAAACCAGATTCTATGTTCAAACCGAATATATGACTCATATTACTCAAATCTTACTAAAATACACTTATAACTGTTGAAGTGATAATATGCTAAGCATTTCAAGATAGACTATCATCAAGCATTCGGCTTATAGATTATCAACTCATTAGAACAAATGAACTCGTGACTTGAATAGACCAATAACTCAACTAAACGAACTAACCATATTTCAAAACAAATCAAGATCACTGATGACTCTGAATGATGATCAATTAACAAAAATAAACAATCTAACTGTACTTCATATAACCTATATCAATCAGTTAACAAAAGAACTAACAAAAAAGAAGAAGCTAATCAATCTAACTGTCAAACGATGGTCTTGAACCAACATGAAACAATCAAACTACCAACTGCTAGTCCCAAGCCAAAACACAATTTGAATCTAGCATATAACATCTAGTTAAACATGAAAAGATAAAAGAAAGGTAAACTAACAGAACTGATCATGCTTCTTAGGATATGCCAATCAAAATAGATAACATGACTAATACAAACAAGACTAAAGTGCATATTAACCAAAAGGTTTAAACTTTGAAACAAATGCATAATTTTTAAACTAATATACATGAGTCGAAACAAACACTTAAAACTACCTATAAGTGATATAAACGATATTTAAGCAAAACTGAAACTAATTGAAATTGAGTACTACCCAATTACGTGAGATTAAACAAGACGAAAACTAAAATATGATCCTAGTCATAATAATAGGACCAAAAATCAGAAAAAATGAAGAAAAAGGAATAGGGTTATACCAAACGAGGGAAGTCGATGCCAAATCGAACGTGGAGATGCTGAGGACAACGAGCCGTGACTGTCCAACATTGAAGCGCATGTTTCCTTTTAGCAGGCGCCAAAACAAACAAGTTTTGGTGTGTGTTAGAAGGAAAGAGTGCTTTAAAGTCGAGATGACGCTAGAGTGGAGAATCACTGGTGGTTTTGGGTTGGGGATAATAAAAGAAGAGGAAAAGAGGAGGAGGAAGGTATAAATTATATAGGAGTTAGGGCCACCGGCTGACGGTGGCGCGGCGGCGGTGGACGGTGGCGCGGCGGTGGACGGTGGCGTTTATGGGTGAAATTAGGGAGAAAATGTAGGCATTGTGGAGCTCTATCCATTCATGTATGTGTTGTAGGGTGGTAGTGGCCGGAGCTTCATGAATTTGGACAAAAAAGAATGGCGGCTAGGGTTTCCTAGATCTAAAATTTAGGGAGTTTGAGCTAGTTTTGAGGGATTTGGGTTGGAGATTTGGAGAGAGGAGGTTGTGGGGATTGTATGGTGAGATTTTGGGGTGTTTTGGATGGTGGCCGCTGCCGGTGGCGAATTCCGGCGGGCGACGACGGGCGAAGCAGGGGGAGAGGGAATGAGAGAGAGAAGAGAGGGAGGAGAACGAGAGTATAGGAAAATAGGAGCAAAATTTCAGCTATTTTAGGCTTTAAATACCTAGGTGAGAGTTGATTTCTGACCTTTGGATCAACTAAATATGGTGGATGAGATTGAATCTTGGTTTCACTTATAAAACGACATAGTTTAATGATGAAACTACGCCGTTTTGGACCAGGTCTTAGCAAGCTATGGACCAGGTATGACCGAATTGGGCTCAAATTATGGGCCAATTTTGGTTTAATATTGATTAAAATACACTAGACCAATCCCTTCTCCCTTTAATGAAATTATAGTCATATTTAGTCCTCAAGAAAATGAACAAGTAGAAAGAAAATCTTTTTGGTATATATAATTTAAAGATGCAAACTAAGATATATAAATAAAAGGTAAAAAAATATTTTTGATATTTTTAATTAAGGAATTCACATAAAAATGCACAAATAAGTACAAAGAAAAATAACTAAAAGAGCTAAAACCATTCAAAAGTTAGTTCTTGTCGGAGAATTAAAAGCGTGCAAAAATTAGGTATTCATATTCCTCGGGTAACAACTTATTTCTTTTCAGTATTTTTTGGATTAAATCATCAATTTTTGTCTATTTGTATAGTTAACTTCTATGATAACCTATTAACCTACAACTGGAGTACTTGGACTGAGAAAAAAAGTAGCGGAAGTATATTGCTATTGCAATGTTCATCAGAGGAAACAATCAAGAAAGAACATTTTTGACGTTACTATAGGTGCACATAAAAATAAGTTTTCTTCTTCCCCTTTTTCGAACCTTTTGCTTCTAAGGTACTTGGAAGGTTTTCTATTTTTTATTTTGATGTGTTAATTGTGTTTTTCAAATTATAGGATTGTAGACATGTAATTTTTGACCCTCCCCTAGATTTTATATATTTTAGCATTTAAATATTTAGTTTAGGTCTAATATCGTTATTTTAACTTATTTTGACTCTTTTATTTTATTTTATCACAACAATTAAAAAATACAAAAAAAAATTCTCTATTTAATTTAGGTATTAGGTATTTTTTTTTAAAAGATATTATTTTTAGTCCATTTTTCATTTTAGTATAATCTTTGAAAATATCAAAAAATTATTTCATGTCATAATATAGTTGTTTTAATTAATTATGATTGCTTTTAAATTTTTTATGATATTATTTTAGGAATGAAATTAATATATTTCTTAATCAAAATTACAAAATTTATAAAATTAAGGCCCAACCCGAATAGCCCAATACTTTACCCTATTATTAACTTCTTCTTCCTAATCTTCCTTACACCTTACACACCCTTCACACCCACACCCTAAGAAAGACAAGAAGAAAAAAACCCTAATACCCTTCTTCAACCTTGGACACAGACACACAAAAAATAACAGCAGCCCTTCCCTCGCCGGAAAACGAGCCACCAGCCGCCGGATCCCACCTCTCAGCCACCCAACGCCACCCTGATACCAATTTACTGGTATTCGATAAAGGAACAGAAACTAAGGAGAGAAAATGAGAAAAAAGGGAGAAGAGAAGAGGATACAGTAGTTCGAGCAAGGAGAAGAAAAAAAGAGTTGGGACAATTTTCAATACTATTCATATATCTCTTATTCATTACAATGGTTCTATATATAGGCTCACTAATTCAAAATCTAGATGCATGAATGAAGAATTTGCCTCTAATTGAAATTTCCGCCACTACTACATTCAAATATTATACTACTTTTCAAATTTTTAACTAACTAACTTTTGAATTAATCTATTTGGCATCCTTGTTGGCATCGAGATGGCATCCTTGCTGGCTCATGTTGCGGATTGTGTATCAATACTGTCACGACCCAATTTCGGAGTCGTGATGGCGCCTGTCGTAGAACCAGGCCATCCACCTATCTATAACTAATCTAAGTTCAATTATCATAGAGAATACCCTTTTTAATAAATTTGAGGTCAATAATAATAGTAAATCAGAAATTGGAAACAATTTGTGGAAAACAAAACTCAAATCCTACAATCCCGGATCCGGTGTCACGCAGTCATGAGCTACTAATTCATAAACAAGACCCAAAAGAAATGACCAACATAGTCTGAAAGTAAATACGACAGGTAGAAAGGAAAGAGATGACGAGATCACGGTCGCCGGCTGCTACTTCGTCAACTCCGATGAAACTGTTGTGACTCACTGACCAGAGCTGGATCTCAATGTACCTGGATCTGCACACGAGGTGCAGGGTATAACGTGAGTACACCAACTCAATAAGTAATGAAAACAACCTATGGGATGAGAGGTAGTGACGGACCAAACCTCCGTAATCATGCACAACAGTAAATAACTTGAACATGGCAATAAAAATATTAGAAATAAGCATGATGCACCAACTATAACTGTAACCTCGCATAAGTTCATATAGAATACAAAATGTCACGAACATGGTATGTAAACTTTCATCAGATAGTCCCCTCGGTACTGGAATTGGCCATCAAGCCCAGGGAAAGTCCATCCCGGAATATACATAACACAATGACGTAGTCACTCAGTACCGGAGAAGAAGAAGGCCAGTCCAGCCCCACGGAGAAGATCCATCTCCGGAACATAACACTCGGACAAGATCCGTATCCAGGGAAGATCCATCCCTCAATATACCACATAGCTTCGGACAAGATCCATGCCCAGGGAAGATCCATCCCTCAATATATGTGCGCTCACTGGGGGTGTAAAGACTCAGGAGGGGCTCCTATAAGCCCAAGCGCTATATCAAGCCAACACATGCATGATTCAAGAATCGCTGCGGTGTGCAGTCCGATCTCATAACTGTCTCACAATCCGTGTGATGACCCAAAAGGTCATCTTACATAATTTAAGCTATATCTGTGTTCCGAGGCTCCGAGAGCCTCCATTAGTCTCACCTCGATATGCGTGCGCAGCCCGGGCGTGTAGCCGGGAAGCTATTATGTGAAAAGTTGATGAAAATGAGTTTTGATAATTAATGAATGAATATAGTTGACTTTGGTCAACATTTCTGGTAAACGGACCCAGACCCGTGATTCGACGGTCCCAGAGGGTCCGTAGGAAAATATGGGACTTGGGCATATGCTCGGAATCGAATTCCGAGGTCCCAAGCCCGAGAAATGAATTTTTAAA
>ML265893.1:12848-41147 GCA_005239495.1 Nicotiana undulata | reverse complement strand
CTCACTGGGTACATATTTGTTTATATGTACTCATGCTGCACTTTCTTTTTCTTTTCTACACTTAATTGTGCAGGTGTTGAGGCTGTTCCGTCTGGTCGTCCGTCCGCTAGTAGATACTGATCGCGGTGTCACTCCATACGGTGAGATGTCTTCTTGGCGTCATCCTGACAGCACCTCTGGAGCCTTCTAGTTTCATTTTGCTCAGTCTTTTGTTTCAGACTGCGACTTGTATTTTTGTATATATATTTTAGTTGCTGTATCTATGTAGCCGCCCGTTGACACTGTGACACTAGTCCTGGCACACACTTGTTGTAGTTATGTTGGGTTTCGGGGTTGTATATATTTGGCCTAGCTGTGGTTCAGCTTGTATCTACGGCCTTACCTCATATCGCTGTTATATTCTGCATTATAATTGTTATAAATTGTAAATAACTAGAATATCAAGTTCTGGGGTAGTATCTCCTAAGGATTTATATGTTGGCTTGCCTAACCTCACCGTTAGGTGCCATCACGACCTGAACCGGGTTTTCGGTCGTGACATTGGAACTCCCAAAGTATAAAGAGAAGTATTTTCTTTTTTAAAAGTAAAGAATTTCTTTTAGAATATTCATAAACTACTATTATGCAATTATTTTAGAATTGTTCTTAGAAGCTTTATGTTTTCTATGCATTTAGATACTTTGCTCATAATGTGTATTGTATTAAAGTTCCGTCCCCTATCATTGAGACTCACTGAGTACAATGGATGTACTGACGTTCTCTTTTGGGAACCTACGCTGGTCTGCGGTACAGCGTAGGAATCGGTTTTGCAAGCGAACAGGCTACGGGTTAGGACTTTCCTCTCTTCCAGTGCTATTGGTGAGCTCCACTTTTGTTCGTGGAGTATTCCTTAAAGTCATATTTATCTAGCTATTTCTTTGTTTACTTAGAGAAATGGCCAGGAAATATCATGTCCTGAGCAGTGCGTCAGTTTATCAGTAGAGGCTTCAAAGACATAGTCATGGGGTTAAGATTCAGATGTTTTTGATAATAACTTAGTAGCATTTCATTGTTTACTACGAAGAAAGTTTTGGAGTTGGTTTATTTTAGATATTTGGATTAATTAAAAGTAATTGATTATAGTATTGCCTTATTGCATATAAAGTTTGAAGTTATAATAGATTTGAAAGCGCAGATGGTTCGCTCGGTCATGTTTAGTGATCGGGTGTCAGTCCCGGATTTTTTAGAAAATGGGTCGTGACAAACTTGGTATCAGAGCCTCAAGTTTATGGAGTCCTAGGGGTCTATGAAGCCGTGCTAGCAGAGTCTTGTTTATGGGTATAAAGCGCGTCATACTTATAAACATGAGGCTACATGTAACGACCCGACCGGTCATTTTTCATATTAGGACCCTGTTCCCCTAAATAAGACTTTCCATAGCGGCTTATGATGATTTGTGACCTGCAGGGACAGGTGGTTCGGGATTCGGAAGTGTTTAGAGTGATATAGGAACACATGGTTCCTTAAGGTTGGCCTTTAAGGCCAAGTTTGACTTCGGTCAATATTTTGTGTAAACGACCTTGGAATCGAGTTTCGACGGTTCCGGTAGCTTTGTATGATGAATTTGGACTTGGGCGTATGTTCGGAATGGGTTTTGGATGACCCGGGAGCGTTTCAGCGCCAAATAGTGAAATATGATTCCTTAAGTTTAAGAATTTAGGTGTGGAACGTGTTTTTGTGTTATCGAGGTACGAACGGAATTCTAAGACCGGGAATAGTTCGGTTATGTCATTTATGACTTGTTTGCAAAGTTTTGTGTCATTCTGAGTAGTATAGGTCGGTTCGGCGCATTGAAAGCAAATTCTAGAACTTTAAGTTCAAAGTTTGATTTAATTTGGTTTTGGGGTCGAATTCTTAGTTTCGTTGTTGTTTTTCACGTTCTGAAAATTCGAGAAAATTTGTATCATGAATACAGACTTGCCAGTGCCTTTGGACGGGGTCCCGAGGGTCTCAGGTGAGTTTCGGACCCCCCGGAGTTAAATTCAAAACACCAAATTTTTCACTGACTAGTTTCCTTCAGTGCGATCACGGGTGCACTAGTGCGATCGCACAGAAGAGTTGGCATGGGTATGGAAAATGCCCTGTGTGATCGCATGGGCCTGTGTGCGATCGCACAGGGGTGATTTATGGCCTGGCCCAATTTTGTTCTCCGCGATCGCACCCATACCCCGCAATCGCA
This sequence comes from Nicotiana undulata, assembly GCA_005239495.1. Classification (NCBI taxonomy): domain Eukaryota; kingdom Viridiplantae; phylum Streptophyta; class Magnoliopsida; order Solanales; family Solanaceae; genus Nicotiana; species Nicotiana undulata. The sequence goes on along the minus strand of ML265893.1, from coordinate 38,929 downwards.
CAGGCCTGGCCCAGCTTGCTCTCCGCGATCGCACGTACCCCTCTGCGATCGCACAATAGACCCTCAGGGACCTTGACCAGTTGACTTCCGCGATTGCACTGTCCCAGCTGCAATCGCACTGATGGGGCAGCTGGGCAGCGTTAATTTCAAACGAGACTTAGTCCCATTTTAGCCATTTTTCTTCTCTTGGGGCGATTTTTGGAGCTTTCAAATAGGGGATTTCACCTAGAAACTGAGAGGTAAGTGGTTTCTACTATAATTTAAGTTGAATACTTGAACTTTTAGGTGGATTAACACACTAATTAGAGAAAAATCATGGGTTAGATTAAAAACCTAGGTTTTATGAAAATTGGGAGAATTACCAAGAAATTTGCAATGAATTCACACAAAAACTATATATTAATGATCCTTACATTATGGATAATCGATTCCTTTGAAAATTTTCGGAATCCGAGCGTGCGGGCCCGGGGGTGAATTTTGGGATTTCTTCAAGAATGATGAAATGACTAAGTAAATAGGAGAATTCCATGCTCTTGAGTATAATTTGATATATTTACATAACATTTTATTAGTTTCGAGTCCTTAGGTGACGAGTTTGGAGTTTCGGGCGCGTTCTTGGTCCGGGAAGTAGATTCGACACGAGGTGAGTCTCCTTTCTAACCTTGTAAGAGGGAATTGTCCCCATAGGTGATCTAAATGCTATGTGTTAATGTCTGTAGGGGGGGCTACATACATACCAAGTGACGAGAGTCCCTACGTAGAGGCTATAGGACCCACGAGCATGCTTTTATGTGCCTTACATGTATCCCTAAATGTATGTTGGGTTGCTTATTATTCTTGAATTGGCATGGAGATATTAAGAAGTCATGTTTTAGATTTCATTACTTAAGCTCTTGTTTTCAAGTATAACCTCTGTTAAATGCCTGAATTTCTAATAAAATATGTGTATGTATATGAGCACCCGCGTCACATGTATGATTAGTGAGCGGGGTAGCCTTATCATCATGAACCACGTCGCATGATTGATTCGCGAGCGGGATAATAGATGCATCTATGGTTCAAGCCGTTCGACCCTCGGCAGTGCACATTTATTTTCGTGACGCTTTGGCCATACGCCCCGGCATACTATGTGTTGTATATATTTGACTGAGAGTCTTGTTGTTATTATATAAACTACTTCATGTGGAAAAAAAAAAGTTGTTCATTCTATATATTATTGTGACTTGACAGGTAGAAGTAAGTAAGTTGTAAATTTATATTTGATATTTCCTGTCTTTGTGATTGTAGGACTGTTATCCTTGCTTAGTCTTATTTAGCCTTGTTAACTACTCATGGCCCTAGTAAGTATCGCGTCTACTTCTCGTCACTACTTCTTCGAGATTAGACGGGATACTCACTGGGTACATATTCGTTTATATGTACTCATGCTACACTTCTATACTTAATTGTACAGGTTCTGAGGCAGGTGCATCTGGTTATCAAACCGGAGCGCGATCTTAAGAGAACACTTTGTACCCGACTCTACGGTGAGCTTCTTTCCCCTTTGGCGATCCTCAGCAGCACTTGGGAGTTGTCCTTTGCTATTCTGTCCATTTCCTTCAGACAGTAGCACTGTATTTTATCTTATTTTGTATATTCCACTAGTCCGTTCGTAGACTTTTGACACTAGGTCTTGGCACGTAGTAGATATTTTATTTTGGCACTGTATATATGTTATCTACGGTCCTTTTGGTTGTGTTGATCTAAATTGGCTAAGTTATACGTTTTCTCCTTACAATGTTAAACATTAAAAATTGGCAAAGTTTCGGAATAATCTATCAAATAAGGTAATCTCATTAGTAACACAAGTGTTGACTCGCCTGACCCCGGCGTTGGGCGCCATCATGACTTGAGTTCTGATTTGGGTCGTGACAACATGGTATCAGAGCTCTAGGTTCACGTAGGTCTCACGTGTCACGGGCAAACCTGGTAGAGTCTTGCGGATCGGTACGGAGACATTTGTACTTATCTTCGGGAGGCTATAGGGTGTTAGGAAACCTCTCCTTATTCTTATTCTATCGTGCAGTCGATGGTTTACTAAATCTCATTCTTCTATTCTCTCACAGATGGTGAGGACGCGTGCATTCGATGTTCCAGACCCGGGAGGGGCCGCTATCCCCATTGTCCGAGGCCGTGGCAGAGGCCGGGGGAGGGCACAGACCCGAGGAAGGGGACGAGGGCGTCCTAGATCTATTCCAGTTGCACCACCACCACAGGATCCTATCATAGAGGAGCAAAACGAGGTGCCCCCAGCAGATCCTTCTCCAGTGGACTTCATGACGGCGCCAGGCTTCCAGGAGGTCATGGGTCGTATGATGAGATTTATGGACACTATGTCCCAGGCTGGTTTATTTCTAGCAGATCCTTCCACTTCTCAGGCGGGAGGGGGAGTCCAGACCCCTACTGCCTAGGTTGCAGGTCAGACAACAGCATTACATCATACCCCGGGTACATTGCCCGTGGGTGGGGTCCAGTCGGCAGCTGTAGCACCAGAGCTCAGACCAAATGTGGACGGTGATCCACAGAGGTTATTGGATAGATGGACTCGACTACACCCTCCAGTATTTGAGGGTGAGCGAAGCGAGGATGCTCAGGATTTCATTGACAGGTGCAGGGACAGACTGCACAATATGAGGATACTAGAATCCCATGGAGTGGATTTCACTACTTTTCAGCTTGAGGGCAGGGCCCACAGATGGTGGCAGTCCTACATCCTTGGTAGACCAGCAGGTTCCCCTCCTATCTCTTGGGAGCAGTTCACTCAGTTATTCCTTGACCGATATATTCCACCCTCCGAGAGGGAAGAGTTGCGGTATCAGTTTGAGCAGCTGGAGCAGGGACAGATGTCAGTGACAGACTACGAGGCCAGGTTTTCTGAGTTGTCTCGTCATGCCCTTATGATACTTCCTACTGATGCTGAGAGAGTGCGAAGATTTGTAGTTGGGCTGCACTCTGGTATTAGGGCCAACATGTCCCGAGAGGTGGAGATGGGGACACCCTATCAGCTTGTGGTCGACATAGCTCATCAGATTGAGGTTTATCAATCGAGGGGCAGAGATCAGGGTCAGCAAGACAAGAGAGCTAGATTTTCGGGAGATTTTAGAGGTGCCCCAGTCAGAGGTAGGGGTCAGTTCGGCAGAGGCCACCCTAGCAGGCCTCCATATTCAGCTCCTCCACCACCTTCCCGTGGTGCTCCAGTGAGACCTTATTTCAGCGCCATGCCGGAGAGTTTTTACCGCCCACCAGCCATTCGGGGTTACTCCGGCGGGTATTCCGGTCATCAGGGGTCTTCTAGTCCTTACTTCAGTGCCATGCCAGAGGGTTCTCACCGTCCCCAAGTTATCCATGGTTCTTCTTCAGGGCAGCAGGCCATGCCACTAGTGAGATGTTATGAGTGTAGGGATTTAATCCATATGAGGAGGACTTTTCCCAGGCTTCGTGGCAAGGCTGTCCAGCAGAGTTATCAGCCTACATACTCAGCACCAGCGCCCCGTTCACCCCGAGGTGGAGGGAAGACTGGTAGAGGTCGCCCTAGAGGTGGAGGCCAGGCAGGAGGAGCTCTGCCAGCTCCTGTTCATTCCAGCGGAGGTCACTCTTTCGGTGCACCAGCCAGATTCTATGTTATTCTGTCTCGAGCAGATGCAGTGGCCTCAGACGTCGTGATCACAGTTACTATTTCAGTATGTGGTAGGGAAGCATCAGTGCTATGTGATCCAGGATCCACTTATTCATACGTGTCAGCCTTATTTGCTTGTTTCTTGGATGTTCCTCATGAGTCCTTGGATTCTCCTATATATGTGTCCAATCCTGTGGGCGATTCTGTGGTGGTAGACCGGATCTATCGATATTGTGTGATCACTTTCTATGGGTTCGAGAACAGAGCGGACCTTTTATTGCTTCACATGGTCGATTTTGAGGTTATTCTAGGCATGGATTGGCTATCTTCTCATCATGTCGTGCTAGATTGCCATGCCAAGATAGTTACTTTAGCCATGCCTGAGTCGCCTAGGCTGGAGTGGAGAGGTTCCTCAGTTAGTGTAACCAGCCGAGTTATTTCATTCATGAAGGCTCGACATATGGTCGAGCAGGCTTGTCTGGCCTATCTTGCTTATGTGCGGGACACCGCCGCCGAGTCTCTGACGATTGATTTAGTGCCAGTTGTTCGAGAGTTTGTTGATGTATTTCCTTCAGACCTTCCAGGCATGCCTCCGGATCGAGATATTGATTTTTGTATCGATGTAGCTCCGGGAACTCAGCCTATTTCCATTCCCCCGTACCGTATGGCTCCAAAGGAGATGAAGGAGTTGAAAGAGCAGCTTGAGGAGTTGTTGGCTAAGGGGTTTATCAAGCCGAGTGTATCTTCATGGGGTGCTCCAGTCATATTTGTGCAGAAGAAGGATGGGTCTATGCGGATGTGTATTGATTACCGCCAGTTGAACATGGTCACCATTAAGAACAAGTATCCTTTACCGCGCATCGATGATTTGTTTGACCAGTTGCAGGGTGCTAGGGTGTTTTCTAAGATTGATTTGAGATCGGGGTACCACCAGTTGAAGATTCGGGCCTCGGATGTTCCGAAGACTGCTTTTTTGTACGAGATATGGCCACTATGAATTCCTGGTGATGTCCTTTGGCTTGACTAATTCCCCAACAACATTCATGGACTTGATGAATAGGGTCTTCAGGCCGTATATTAATTATTTTGTCATTGTCTTCGTTTATGACATCTTGATTTACTCACGAAGCCTGGGCGAGCACGAGCAGCATTTGAGAGTTGTGCTCCAGACCTTGGGGGAATAGAAGCTATATGCTAAGTTCTCCATGTGTGAGTTCTGGTTAGATTCCGTGGCATTTTTGGGGCATGTGGTATCCGGAGAAGGTATCAAGGTTGATCCTAAGAAGATTGAGGCAGTTCAGAGTTGGCCGCGTCTTACTTCGGCTACAGAGATTAGGAGCTTCTTGGGCCTAGCAGGTTATTACCGCCGTTTTATGGAGGGGTTTCTTATATTGCAGCCCCATTGACTAGATTTACTCAGAAGAATGCCCCATTCTGGTGGTCCGACGAGTGTGAGGCTAGCTTTCAGAAGCTCAAGACAAAATTGACCTCAGCACCAGTTTTAGTATTGCCTTCCGGTTCTGGGATGTATACAGTATATTGCGACGCTTCACGCATTGTCTTAGGGTGTGTGTTGATGCAGGAAGGGAGAGTTATTGCTTATGCTTCGTGCCAGCTGAAGGTTCATGAGAAGAATTATCATGTGCACGATTTGTAGTTGGCGGCGATTGTTCATGCTCTTATGATTTGGAGGCACAACCTGTATGGGGTGTCCTGTGAGGTTTATACGGATCACCGCAGCTTACAGCACTTGTTCAAACAGAGGGATCTTAATTTGAGGCAGCGCAGGTGGCTTGAGTTTCTAAAGGATTATGACATCACCATTCTTTATCATCCGGGCAAGGCAAATGTGGTAGCAGACGCTTTGAGCAGGAAGGGAGAGAGTATGGGTAGTTTGGCTTATATTGCATCAGAGGAGAGACCTCTAGCCTTGGACATTCAGTCCTTGGCTAATCGCCTGGTGAGATTAGATATTTCAGAGCCTCATCGAGTCCTAGCACATGTGGTTGCTCAGTCTTCGTTATTGGGTGAAATTAAGGCTCGACAGTTTGATGATTCGTGCTTGGCAAAGCTTTGGGAGACAGTGGTTCAAGGTGGTGCCAAGGAGGTTACTATTGGCGAGGCTGGTGTTCTGAGACTTCAGGGTCGCTTATGTGTTCCTAATGTTGATGGCCTGAGGGAGAGGATTCTAGAGGAGGCACACAGTTCTTAGTATTCTGTTCATCCTGGGGCTACAAAGATGTATCGTGATTTGAAGCAGCATTTCTGGTGGAGGCGGATGAAGAAGAACATTGTAGAGTATGTGGCTATGTGTCTTAATTGCCAGCAGGTTAAGTATGAGCACTGGAGGCCAGGAGGCCTACTCTAACAGATGCCCATTCCTGAGTGGAAGTGGGAACGCATTACTATGGACTTCGTGGTTGGGTTGCCTCGGACTTTGCGGAAGGTTGACGCGGTTTGGGTCATTGTGGATAGATTGACCAAGTCGGCGCATTTCATTCCAATGGCTACTACATATACTTTTGAGAGGTTGGCCCAGATCTACATTCGGGAGATAGTCTTGTTGCACGGTGTGCCGGTGTCCATTATATCAGATCGAGGTCCTCAGTTCACCTCGCACTTCTGGAGAGCATTGCATAGTGAGATGGGTACCCAGATAGACCTCAGCACAACATTTCACCCTCAGACTGATGGTCAGTCAGAGCGCACAGTTCAGATATTGGAGGACATGCTCAGGGCATGTGTGATTGGCTTCGGAGGTCAGTGGGACCAGTTCTTGCCTTTGGCCGAGTTTTCTTACAGTAACAGTTATCATTCCAGCATCGAGATGGCTCCACTCGAGGCTTTGTATGGTCGGCGGTGTCGTTCTCCTATCGAGTGGTTTGAGACTGGCGAGGCTAAGTTATATGGCACCGACCTGGTGAGAGATGCTTTGGAGAAAGTGAAGTTGATTCAGGAAAGGCTCCGCACAGCACAGTCCAGACAGAAGAGTTACGCGGATCTGAAGGCACGTGATGTATCATTTATGGAGGGAGATAAGGTTCTGTTGAAAGTCTCGCCAATGAAGGGTATTATGAGGTTCGGGAAGAAGGGCAAGCTGAGCCCGAGGTTTATAGGTCCTTTCGAGGTATTGAGGCGGGTTGGAGAGGTTGCTTATGAGCTCGCTTTACCTCCCAGTTTATCAGGAGTTCATCCGATCTTCCATGTATCCATGCTCCGGAGGTACCACGCCGACTTCTCTCACTTGGTTGATTTAAGCACTATTCAGTTGGATGAGAAGTTGGGCTACGAAGAGGAGCCAGTTGCTATCATTGATAGGCAGGATCGCCAGTTGAGATCCAAGAGAGTTTCTGTTGTAAAGGTCTAGTGGAGGGGATAGGCAGTCGAGGAGGCGACTTGGCAGTCCGAGGAGGGCATGCGGAGCAGATATCCACATTTATTCAGCACTACAGGTATGATTCTAGACCCGTTCAAGGACGAACGTTTGTTTAAGAGTTCCTGACCGGTCATTTTGCGTATTAGGACCCCATTCCCCTAAATAAGACTTCCCATAGTGGCTTATGATGATTTGTGACATGCGGGGACGGGTGGTTCGGGATTCGGAAGTGTTTAGAGTGATATAGGAACACTTGGTTCCTTAAGGTTAGCCTTTAAGGCCAAGTTTGACTTCAGTCAACATTTTGAGTAAACGACCTAGGAATCAGGATTCGACGGTTCCGGTCTCTTCGTATGATGATTTCAAAATTGGGCGTATGTTCATAATGGGTTTTGGATGACCCAGGAGCGTTTCAGCGCCAAATAGTGAAATATGATTCCTTAAGTTTAAGAATTTAGGTGTGGAACGTGTTTTTGTGTTATCGAGGTCCGAACGAAATTCCAAGACCAGGAATAGTTCCGTTATGTCATTATGACTTGCTTGCAAAATTTGGTGTCATTCTGAGTAGTATAGGTTGGTTCGGCGCATTGAAAGCGAATTCTAGAACTTTAAGTTCAAAGTTTGATTTTATTTGGTTTTGGGGTCGAATTCTTATTTTCGTCTTTGTTTTTCACGTTCTGAAAATTCGAGCGAATCCGTATCATGAATACAGACCTACCAGTGCCTTTGGACGGGGTCCCGAGGGGCTCGGGTAAGTTTCGGACACCCCGGAGTTAAATTCAAAACACCAGATTTTTCACTGACTAGTTTCCTTTAGTGCGATCGCGGGTGCACTAGTGCGATCGCATAAAAGAGTTGGCAGGGGTATGGAAAATGCCCTGTGCGATCGGATGGGCCTGTGTGCGATCGCATAGGGGTGATTTATGGCCTGGCCCAATTTTGTTCTCCGCGATCGCACCCCCTCCCCCGCAATCGCACAGGCCTGGCCCAGCTTGCTCTCCGCGATCGCACGTACCCCTCTACGATCGCACAGTAGACCCTCAGGGACCTTGACCAGTTGACTTCCGCGATTGCACTGCCCCAGCTGCGATCGCACTGAAGGAGCGGCTGGGCAGCATTAATTTTAAACGAGACTTAGTCCCATTTTAGCCATTTTTCTTCACTTGGGGCGATTTTTGGAGCTTTCAAAGAGGGGATTTCACCTAGAAACTAAGAGGTAAGTGTTTTCTACTATAATTTAAGTTGAATACTTGAACTTTTAGGTGGATTAACACAATTAGAGGAAAATCATGGGTTAGATTAAAAACCTAGGTTTTATGAACATTTGGAGAATTACCAAGAAATTTGCCATGAATTCACAAAAAAACTATATATTAATGATACTTAGGTTATGGGTAATCGATTCCTTCGAAAATTTTCGGAATCCGAGCGTGCGGGCCCGGGGGTGAATTTTGGGATTTCTTCAAGAATGATGAAATGACTAAGTAAATAGGAGAATTCCATGCTTTTGAGTATAATTTGATATATTTACATAACATTTGATTAGTTTCGAGTCCTTGGGTGACAAGTTTGGAGTTTCGGGCGCGGTCTTGGTCCGGGAAGTAGATTCGACACGAGGTGAGTCTCCTTTCTAACCTTGTAAGAGGGAATTGTCCCCATAAGTGATCTAAATGCTATGTGTTAATGTCTGGGGGGGGGGGCTACGTACGTACCAAGTGAAGAGAGTCCCTACGTAGAGGCTATAGGACCCACGAGCATGCTTTTATGTGCCTTACATGTATCCCTAAATGTATGTTGGGTTGCTTATTATTCTTGAATTGGCATGGAGATATTAAGAAGTCATGCTTTAGATTTCATAACTTAAATTATTTGTGAGCGGAGTATCCTGATCATTATGAAAACCACGTCGCATGATCGATTCGTGATCGGGATAATAGATGCATCTATGGTTCGAGTCGTTCGACACTCTCCAGTGCACATTTATTTTCGCGACGCTTCGGCCGTACGCCCCGGCATACTATGTGTTGTATATATTTGAATGAGAGTCTTGTTGTTATTATATAAACTGCTTCATGTGAAAAGAAAAGCGGTTCATTATATATATTATTGTGACTTGACAGGTAGAAGTAAGTAAGTTGTAAATTTATATTTGATATTTCCGGTCTTTGTGATTGTAGGACTATTATCCCTGCTTAGTCTTATTTAGCCATGTTAATTACTCATGGCCCTAGTAAGTATCACGTCTACTTCTCGTCACTACTTCTTCTAGATTAGACGGGATACTCACTGGGTACATATTCGTTTATATGTACTCATGCTACACTTCTGTACTTAATTGTACAGGTTTTGAGGCAGGTTCATCTAGTTATCAGACAGGAGCGCGATATTGAGAGCACACTCTTTACCTGGCTCTACGGTGAGCTGTTTTCCCTCTTGGCGATCCTCAGTAGCACTTGGGAGTTGTCCTTTGCTATTTCTGTCCATTGCCTTCAGACAGTAGCACTGTATTTTATCTTATTTTTTATATTCCACTAGTTTGCTCGTAGACTTGTGACACTAGGTCTTGGCACGTAGTAGATATTTTATTTTGGCACTGCATATATATTATGTACGGTCCTTTTGGTTGTGTTGATCTAAATTGGCTAAGTTATACGTTTTCTCCTTACAGTGTTAAACCTTAAAAATTGGCAAAGTTTCGGAATAATCTATCAAATAAGGTAATCTCGTTAGTAACATAAGTGTTGGCTTGCCTGACCTCGGCGTTGGGCGCCATCACGACCAGTGTTCTGATTTGGGCCGTGACACTACAAGCATTTAGGAAAAGTCTCATTTTTTTTCTCTCATACTTTAGTTCGTGCAGTAGGTCCTACCTTTAAGAAATTATCTAATGTATTCATTTCTCCAAAACTCGTAGAAATGGCTCGTACTCGCAACTCTGACACCGTCACTCAGGATTCTACTCAAGAAACTATTGCTATTATTGTGGCTCAAGGCAGAACAAAAAGGGCTTCAACTCGGAAAAGGAAGGGTAAATCCACAAATGGGGTTCAAGTACCCCGGGTTGAACAGGAAGAAGGGGTGGAGCATGATGATCCAGCACCTCAGGGTCCAGTGCCTCCCCCAACAGCAGATCCGACTCAGACAACTATATCTCCAGAGGAGGGTTAGATTTTTAATGCAGTAAACAGCGCTATGGAGATGTTTAAAGCCTTCATATCCAACCATAACGAGAGAAGAGATCATATTCCACCTTAATCAAATAGACAGAACAATTCTGAGTCCTCAACAGTGAAGGAATTTTTTAATTTGAGTCCTCCAGGGTTCCATGGTTCTATAGTTGATGAAGATCCAATGTTTTGGTTGGAGGGTGTCAAGAAAGCCCTCCGAGCGATGAAAGCATTTGATGATGAAACTGTGGAGCTGGCTGCTTGCCAGCTTAGAGATATGGCTGGCGCTTGGTTTGAGATGTGGGAAAAGGAAAGAGATGAAGATAATGGTCCGCCTACTTGGGATGAATTTGAAGAGGCCTTCATGGCTAACTTTATCCCGGAAGAGGATAGGGAAGGTAAGGCTACAGAGTTCGAACAGTGCAAGCAGGGGAATAAAAGTGTGCAAGAGTACTAAATGTAATTCATAAGGTTGGCTAAGCATGTTCCTCACATGGTTCAGACAGAAAAACAAAGATTCGCAGGTTTGTTAGCGGTTTTGCTTACCACATTAAGGATACGGCATCAGCTGTAGCGGTAGGGATGACAACCTTCTCCTTTTTTGTGGGATTCGCCAAGCACTTAGAAAAAGACAGACAACAAAGGAGAGAAGAGAAAGAGCATAACAAGAAAGCTCGGACACCGAGAAGGTTTAATGGTACATCTAGCGGAGGCGGAAGGGATTTCTCTAATAAGGGGTCATTAGCTCAAGCTCAGTTCAGTCATCAGTCAGGTGGTGGGTCTTCCTTCAGACGTACTCAGAGTTATGGAAACCAGTCTCGCCAGAATTAGAATTTTAGGCAATCATAATCACATAGCCTAAGTCATGCTAAGTCAACATTCAAACCAACAAGGTCTTTGTGGAACCTGTAAGCGGCAACATTCAGGCCAGTGCAAGTTCGGGTTTCATGGTTGCTATCATTGTGGAGACATTGGTCATATAAAGGCCTACTGCCCAAAGTTGCGACGTAATTTCAGTGGTGGATCATCGCGTCCTTCTAGTTCCTCAGCTTATGCAGTTGCACCACCTCAGGCTCGTGGTTCTCATAATCAGACCGGGCATGGGGCAGGCAGAGGTCCAGCTCAAGTTACTTAGGGAGTGGGACAACCCCGTTTGTTTGTTACACTAGATCGTCAGAGTGCAGAGGCATCTGCAGAAGTTATTACATGTATACTTTTATTCTGCTCACATAATGCTTATGCCATAATGGATCCAGGTTCAACGTTTTCATATGTGACTCCATACTTTGCAATTAACCTCGGGCTAGAACCTGAACAACTTAGTGAGCCATTCCTAGTATCTACTCCAGTTGACGAGTCAGTGAAACTCACAAGAGTCTATAGAGGTTGTATAGTTTCAGTCCAAGGTCGCAACACCAAGGCCGATCTCATAGAATTAATGGTGGATTTCGATGTGATCATGGGTATGGATTGGTTGTCTTCCTGCTATGCCATGTTAGATTGTCATGCCAAGATAGTCAGGTTCCAATTTTCAAATGAAGAAGTCTTAGAGTTGAAGGGTAGTTCAGCATCGCTTGTAGGTAAGTTTATTTCTTACCTTAAGGCACAACGAATGATCGGTAAGGGGTGTCTCGCCTATTTGGCTCACATCATTAATCCAGAATCAGAACCACCAGCTTTTCAGTATGTCCCAATTGTTAGAGAATTTCCAGAAGTTTTCTCAGATGACCTTCCCGGACTTCCTCCTGAAAGAATCATAGACTTTGGCATTGATCTCATGCCAGGCACTCAACCCATATCTATACCTCCTTATAGGATGGCTCCAGCAGAACTTAATGAGTTGAAAGAATAGTTGAAAGACCTTCTTGACAAGGTCTTCATCAGGCCGAATGTTTCACCGTGGGGTGCCCCGGTCCTGTTTGTCAAGAAGAAGGATGGGTCTCTCAGAATGTTCTTCGACTATCGGCAGTTGAATAAAGTTACTATTGAGAACAAGTACCCACTGCCAAGAATTGATGATTATTTGACCAACTTCAGGGTGCAAAGTACTTTACAAAAATAGACTTGAGGTCGGGGTACCATCAGTTGAGAATCAGAGAAGAAGATATATCTAAAACAGCCTTAAGAACTCGCTACGGGCATTATGAATTTCTAGTAATGTCCTTCGGGTTGATAAATGCTCCAGCTGCATTCATGGACCTCATGAACAGAGTTTTCAAGCCATTCCTTGATACCATTATTATCGTGTTTATAGACGATATTATGGTATACTCTAAGAGCAAGGAAGATCATGCAGAACACCTCAGAATAGCCTAACAGACCTTGAAGGAGAACGAGCTTTATGCCAAATTTTCAAAATGTGAGTTCTGGTTGCAGTCAGTGGCATTCTTAGGCCACGTGTTATCTAATGAAGGAATAAAAGTAGACCCTCAAAAGACAGAAGCAGTCAAGAACTAGCCTAGGCCGACAACGCCAACGGAAATCAGGAGTTTCTTGGGGTTAGCTGGCTACTATAGAAGATTTATAGAGGAGTTTTCATCACTTGCAGCTCCATTAACTAAGTTGACTCAGAAAGCAGTTAAGTTCCAGTGGTCAGACACTTGTGAGAAGAGTTTTCAAGAGTTAAAGAAGAGGTTAACCACTGCATCAGTGTTAACCTTGCCGACAGGTTCCGGTGGGTTCAAAGTGTATTGTGATTGTGATGACCCAAAAAGTCATCCCGTGTAATTTTAACTAAATATGTGTTTCGAGGCCTTAAAATCCTCCATTTATCTCAACTCGATGTGCGTGTGCAACCAGAGCGCGTAGCCGAGAAGCCTTTATGTGGAAAATTGAATAAATGTTGAGTTTATGATAATTAATTGAATAAAGTTGACTTTGGTAAACGGACCCAGACCCATGATGTGACGGTCCTGGAGGATCCGTAGGAAAATATGGGACTTGGGCATATGCCCGGAATCGAATTCCGAGGTCTGAATTCCAAGAAATGAATTTTTAAAGAAAATTGTTTTCTGAAAAATATAAAGACTTCTGAAAATGAACTTTGATGTGAAACCTATGTTATCGGTCCCGTATTATGGTTGCAGAGCCCGGAACAGGTTCAATATGTTTATTATGTGCTACCTGTGAAATTTGGTAAGGAACGGACTTCGTTTGAGGTAATTCGGACTAAAAATGGAAAATTTGAAGGTTATGAAGTTTTGAGAAATTCTATAGATTTTGGAGTTTAATTCATTATTTTTTATATTATTTTGGTGGTTTAATTACTCGAATGATGTTTTTGAGGTTGTGTATATATTTGGTTTTGAGCCCCGAGGGCTCGGGTGAGGTTCGGGTAGGTGTCGGAGTGCAAAAACCTTAGAAAACTCTGGTGTAAAATGAGTTTTCTGGTGTCTGAGGCTTACTCTATGCGGTCGCGTAGGTTCTCCTGCGATCGCATAGCTTTGTGCTGAGGGGGTAATTCTGATGCACTGTGCGATCGCATAGTGCACTATGTAGGTTGGGGGAGCTGGTAAGGACCTTGTGCGACCGCATGTGCTGATCCGTGATCGCAGGGTGTAGGTTACAGGTACTGTGCTGATCCACTCTTCTTGGGAGATTTTTGATAGACCATTCCACCATAGCTTCATCGGTAAGTGTTCTTAACTCAATTTTCTTCCATTTTCATAAACTAATATTAGATTCTATGCCTAAAAACATGGAATTTAAGGGTAGAAATTGGGGTTTTGGGTAGAGTTAGGGCTTTTTGAATTTTGGGGAATTCAACCTCGTTTTGGGGTCGGATTTCAAAACAAATTGTATATTCGGTCTCGTGGGGCAATCGATGATCGGGTTTTGGTCCAAACCTCGTGTTTGGACCAAGCAGGCCCAGGGTCAAAGTTTGGAATTTTTGGAAGAATGTTGGGAAATCTATAATTAGGCTTTGGAATTGAATTATTGAGTAATTATTGATGTTATTGAGTCGATTATGTATAGATACGATCGTAGGAGTCGGATTCCAGAGGAAAAGCGGTATTAGAGGCTTGATTTGCATTCTTGGAGTCGAGGTAAGTGTTTGGCCTAACTTTAGCTTGAGGGAATAGGTATTGAGTCATATGTGCTACTTGTTTCTATCATGTTCAACGTATAGGTGAGGTGACGAGTACCTATACATTGTTTGTCAAGCATGCCCGTGAGTCGGTTTTGGTGTATTACATGTTATTGCTTCGATATTCATTGTGTTATGAAGTAGATTCATTTTGGAAGTTGTTTATTTGCTGAGAATACTTGATTAAGGATTTGTGATAAGTGGTTTCAGTTGAGGATTGATTTTACTAAGTTATATACTCGTATGGGATTGGTTATAGTTGAGTCCCTTGCCGGGCGGTATTATTTTTGGTTGTTATCCCCTTGCTGGGTGGTTATGAATTGTACTTCCTACTGTTGATTTCCTTACCAAGTTGTTGTTTGATGTTGATTGGGTGAGGAAGAGTGTAAAGCACGAAGGGTAATGTCGTGTATTCATTTCATTCATTGCATTGTGAGGAAGAGAGTAAAAGCACGAAGGGTGATGCCGTGTACATATTTGTTTATGTTGTTACTTCCTGTTGACCTTTACTCTTCTATATTGTTGCCTTGCTCAGTTATTCATTATTGTTCTCTTTGTTTCCCCCATTATTATTCCCCTTCCTTGTCGTACTTAAATGTTTATTTCCTGTTATTTCCATGTTACATATTGTAGAACTGTACAGGTGATTTGTTGTTGTCGTGTCTAGCCTCGTCACTACTTCGTCGAGGTTAGGCTCGGCACTTACTCAGTACATGGGGTCGGTTGTACTGATGCTACACCTGCACTTCTTTATGTGGTGCAAATTACGCAGTCGGACCCAGTGGACACTGACAGAGGGAGTATCCTTCAGTCCACACAGGCGACATCGAGGTAGTCCCGCAGACGTTTGTGGGCCTTGGCGTCACCATCTATCTTCTCATTTTCTATTTTATTTTGTAGTTCCAAGACAGTTGTACTTACTTATTTCAGACCATTGTATTTAGTAAATTCATAGACTGTTCGTGACGTTGTGAAACCAGTTTCTGGGGTTGTTCTTACAGAAATTATTATGGGATGTCTATTCTAGATCTTGAATTTCATATTACTTCCGCATTGTTATTATAAATGCTCTAGTTAGTTTTGGTTGTTTAATAGTTAATAAGTCAATTTACTCAAAACGTTGGCTTGTCTAGCGGGTTCAACGTTAGACGCCATCACGGCCTGAAGGTGGGATTTCGGGTCGTGACAAGTTGGCATCAGAGCACTAGGTTGCTTAGGTCTCACAACTCACGGACAAACTTGGTTGAGTCTGAGGGATTGGTACGGAGACATCTGTACTTATCCCCTAGAGGCTGCAAAGTTAGGAATAACTTCACTTTTTTCTTGTTCTCTGTCGTGCAATTCGAATTCTAAATGCTAATTGAGTTTCTATTCTATTCTCTCGCAGATGGCGAGGACGCGTGCTTCCTCATCTACCGACCAACAGCCTGATCCTCCTGTTGCAGCTCCTATGATGGGCCGAGGATGTGCTAGAGGCCAAGGCAGGGGCAGGGCTCAGCCTAGAGTAGCAGCCCCAGTAGAGGACCCACAGGTAGACTTTTTCGGTGAGGTTCCAACTCAGACGGTTCCAGCCGGACTAGCTCAGGTCCCAGAGGGGTTCATTGCCACCCCGGTTCTTCAGGACGCTCTTATCCCCTTAGTGGGACTTATGGAGAGCGTGGATCAGGCCGGTCTTCTTCCTACTGCACCAGCCGTCTCTTAGGCTGGGGGAGGGCCCAGATTCCTGCTGCTTGCACACCAGAGCAACTAGCTTCTCATTTCCAGATTCCGGCACCTCAGACAGTCGGAGTAGCTCAGCCGGGTATTGTAGCACCGGCAGTTGAGGGAGCAGCTATGTCAGCAGATTCCCTATGGAGATTAGATCGGTTCACCAAGCTATTTCCTACTACTTTTACTGGTGCACCGTCAGAGGATCCCCGGGATTACTTGGACAGTTGTTATGATTCTTCGGAATATGGGCATTGTGGAGACCAACGGGGTCGATTTTCTACTTTTCGTCTTTCTGGTACCGCCAAGACTTGGTGGAGAGACTATTGCTTGACCAGACCAGCTGGGTCTGCACCTTTGACTTGGGCTCAGTTCTCCGAGTCTTTCTTGGGGAAGTTTCTTCCAGTTACTCAGAGAGAGGACTATCGGAGGCAGTCTGAGCGCCTCCAGCATGGATCTATGACTAGTACACAGTACGAGACCAGGTTCATTACTTTGGCCCGACATGCTATCATGATACTCCCCACTGATCGAGAGAGAGTGAGGAGGTTCATTGAGGGTTTGGCTCAGCCCATTAGACTTCAGATGGCTAGAGAGTCAGGTACCGATATTTCATTTCAAGATGCGCCCAATGTGGCCAGGAGGATCGAGATGGTTCTGTCTCAAGGAAGTGGTCAGGGGGCTGACAAGAGACCTCGTCATTTCAGTCGATTCAGTGGCGCCTTATCTGGAGGCAGAGATTCTTTCGGCAGAGGTCATCCTCCTAGACCATACCAGTCGGCCCTTCAGTTATCTCGCAGTGCACCACCAGCTCCTATCAGTGCACTGTCGCTTCAGAGCTTTCAGGGTGGTTATTTGGGTCGACAGGTTCAGTTCCAGAGTCAGCAGCCTCAGCAGCACAGGTCTTGTTATTCTTGTGGTGTTTCAGGGCACATTGCCAGGTATTGCCCCCGAGCTTCTGGTAGTTCTCAGTATCAGGGTTCCCGTGCCATGATTCTCGCACCAGGTGTACCCCCACCCCCTCAGCTAGCTAAGGGTGGAGGTCGAGGTGCCAGAAGTGGAGGACAGGCCACGAGAGGTAGAGGTCAGCCCGCAGTAGGTCGACCCAGAGATGTTCAAGTTGGAGGGGCTCCGCCCCGGTGCTATGCTATTCCTGCCAGGCCTAAGGCTGAGGCCTCTGATATAGTTATTACAGGTACGGTCTCAGTTTGCAGTCGAGATGCTTCGGTTTTATTCGATTCGGGTTCTACTTTCTCCTATGTGTCTTCATATTTTGCCCCTTATCTGAGTATGACCCGCGATTCCCTGAGTACTTCTATATATGTGTCTACACCGGTGGGTGAATCTATTATGGTAGATCGAGTCTACCATTCATGCTTAGTGGTTATTGGTGGTCTGGAGACTCAGGTAGATCTTTTGCTCCTCGATATGGTCGACTTTTATGTTATATTGGGGATGGATTGGTTATCCCCCTATCATGCTATTCTGGACTGTCATGCCAAGACATTGACCTTGGACTTGACAGGAGTACCTCGTTTGGAGTGGAGAGGGACTCCTAGTCATTCTTCCGGTAGAGTTATTTCATATATGAAGGCTCAGTGTATGGTCGAGAAGGGTTGTTTGGCCTATTTAGCCTATGCTCGTGATTCTAGTGCCGAGGTTCCTTCTATGGAGTCTGTGCCCGTGGTTCATGAGTTTCCAGAGGTATTCCCTGCTAACCTGCCAGGTATGCCGCCCGACAGGGATATTGATTTTTGCATTGAGTTGGCTCCGGGCACTCAGCCTATTTCTACTCCGTCGTACCGTATGGCCCTGCCAGAGTTGAAGGAGTTGAAGGAGCAGTTGTAGGATTTGTTGGATAAAGGCTTCATTAGGCCTAGTGTTACTCCTTGGGGTGCCCCAGTGTTGTTTGTTAAGAAGAAAGATGGCTCAATGAGGATGTGTATTGACTACCGGCAGTTGAACAAGGTTACTATTAAGAATAAGTATCCTTTGCCGAGGATTGATGATCTATTTGACCAGATTCAGAGTGCTACAGTGTTTTCCAAGATAGACTTAAGATCTGGTTACCATCAACTGAGGATTAGGGCGTCTGATGTCCTTAAGACAGCCTTTCGTACTCGGTATCGGCATTATGAGTTCTTGGTGATGTCATTTGGGTTGAAAAATTCCCCCGCTGCTTTTATGGAGTTGATGAACCGAGTGTTCAAGCCCTATTTGGACTCATTCGTTATTGTTTTCATTGATGATATTTTTATATACTCTCGCAGCCGAGAGGATCACGAGCAGCACATTCGAGTCGTCCTCCAGACTCTGAGGGATAGGCAGTTGTATGCCAAAGTTTCTAAGTGCAAGTTCTGGTTGAGTTCAGTGGCATTTCTAGGCCATGTTGTGTCGGCAGAGGGTATTCAGGTGGTTCCCAAGAAGATTTCAGCAGTCAGAGATTGTCCTGGGCCCACTTCAGCTACAGAGATTCGGAGTTTCTTGGGCTTAGCAGGTTATTATCGCCGATTTGTGGAGGGCTTTTCATCTACCGTAGCCCCGATGACCAGGTTGACTTAGAAGTGTGCACAGTTCAGGTGGTGAGATGAGTGTGAGGTGAGCTTTCAGAAGCTCGAGACGACCTTGACCACGGCACCGGTGTTAGTTTTTCCCACATATTTAGGGCCTTATACCGTGTATTGTGATGCTTCACGGGTTGGAATTGGTGCAGTGTTGATGCAGCAGGGCAAGGTTATAGCGTATGCTTATCGTCAGTTGAAGGTTCATGAGAAGAACTATCCAGTTCATGATTTGGAGTTAGCAGCTATTGTTCATGCATTGAAGATCTGGAGGCATTATCTGTATGGGGTTCCATGTGAGGTGTTCATGGATCATAAGAGTTTGCAATATCTGTTCAGGCAGAAAGAGTTGAATATGAGGCAGAGGAGATGGTTAGAGCTGTTGAAAGACTACGACATTACCATTCTTTATCATCCGGGAAAGTCCAATGTGGTGGCCGATGCTTTGAGCCGGAAGCCAGCTAGTATGGGTAGTCTTGCTTATCTATCAGTCTGAGAGCGACCGCTTGCTTTGGATGTTCCGGCTTTGGCCAACCGGTTTATGAGATTGGAGGTTTCTGAGACTGGTAGTATTTTGGCCCACATTGTGGCATGTTCTTCATTGTATGATCGTATTCGGGCCCGGCAGTATGATGATCGTCATTTATGTGTTCTTATAGATACGGTCCGGCACGGAGGTGCCAAGCAGGTCACAGTTGATTATGAGGGAGTTTTGAGGATGCAGGGTCGTATTTGTGTACCTGATGTTGATGGTATTCGTGAGTTGATATTGCAGGAGGCCCACAGTTCCCGATATTCCATTCATCCGGGCACCGCAAAGATGTACCAGGACTTGCGGCAGCATTATTGGTGGCGGAGGATGAAGAAGGATATTGTAGCATATGTAGCTCGGTGCTTGAACTGTCAACAGGTTAAGTACGAGCACCAGAGACCCGGTGATTTGATGCAGCAGATTGAGCTTCCCGAGTGGAAGTGGGAGAGTATTACCATGGATTTTGTAGTTGGACTGCCACAGACTCAGAGGAGGTTTGATACGGTGTGGGTCATTGTGGATAGGCTGACCAAGTCAGCGCACTTCATTCCTGCATCAGTTTCGTATTCTTCATAGAAGTTGGCAAAGATCTATATGAGGGAGATTGTTCAATTTCATGGTGTGACCCTATCCATTATTTCAGACCGAGGTACTCAGTTAACCTCTCATTCTGGAGAGTATTTCAGCGTGAGTTGGGCACACGGGTTGATTTGAGCATAGTGTTTCATCCTCAGACGGATGGACAGTCCGAGAGCACTATTCAGATCTTGGAGGATATGCTACGAGCGTGTGTCATTGACTTTGGTGGTTCATGGGACCAGTTCTTTCCTTTAGCTGAGTTTGCCTACAACAACAGCTATCAGTCGAGCATTCAGATGGCCCCGTATGAGGCGTTGTATGGTAGGCGGTGTCGGTCACCAGTTGGGTGGTTTGAGCCGGGAGAGGCCAGATTATTGGGTTTTGAGTTAGTCCAGGATTCCTTGGACAAGGTGAAGATCATTCAGGATAGACTTCGTACAGCTCAATCCAGACAGAAGAGTTATGCGGATCGCAGAGTTCGAGATTTGGCATTTATGATAGGAGACCGGGTATTTCTTCGGGTGTCGCCCATGAAGGGCGTGATAAGGTTCGGAAAGAAGGTCAAGTTTAGCCCTAGGTACATTGGTCCATTTGAGATTTTGGATAAGGTGGGAGAGGTGTCCTACAGACTTGCTTTGTCACCGAGTTTATCAGCGGTACACTCGGTGTTTCATGTATCTATGCTTCGGAGGTATATTGCGGATCCATCTCATGTACTTGACTTCAGTTGTGTCCAGTAGGACAAGGATTTGTCTTATGAGGAGGATCTGGTAGCCATATTAGCTCGACAGGTTCGTCAGTTGAGATCGAAGAGTTATCCTTCGGTTCGTGTTCAGTGGAGAGGTCAGCCTGTTGAGGCAGCTACCTGGGAGTCCAAGTCCGATATGCGGAGCCGATATCCCCATCTTTTCCCGATCCAGGTACCTTTCTATGTCCGTTCGAGGACGAATGTTTGTTTTAGAGGTGGAGATTGTGATTACCCAAAAGGTCATCCTGTGTAATGTTAACTAAATCTGTGTTTTGAGGCCCTGAAAGCCTCCATTTATCTCACCTCGATATGCGTGCACAGCCCGGGCGCGTAGCCAGGAAGCCTTTATGTGGAAAACTGAATAAATGTTGAGATAATGATAATTAATTGAATAAAGTTGACTTTGGTCATCATTTTTGGTAAATGGACCCGGACCTGGACCCGTGATGTGACAGTGCCAGAGGGTCCGTAGGAAAATATGGTACTTGGGCGTATGCCCGGAATCGAATTCCGAGGTCCCAAGTCCGAGTAATGAATTTTTAAAGAAAAATGTTTTCTGAAAAATATAAAGAATTTTGAAAATGAACTTTGATGTAAAATCTGTGTTACCCGGCCCGTATTATGGTTCCGGAGCCCGGAATAGGTTCAATATATTTATTATGTGCTATCTGTGAAATTTGGTAAGGAACGGACTTCTTTGAGGTAATTCGGACTAAAAATTGAAAATTTGAAGTTTATGAAGTTTTGAGATATTCTATAGATTTTGGAGTTTAATTTATTGTTTTTGATGTTATTTTGGTGGTTTAATTACTCGAATAATTCCGTAGGATGTTTTTGAGGTTGTGTATATATTTGGTTTTGAGCCCCGAGGGCTCGGGTGAGGTTCGGGTAGGTGTCGGAGTGCAAAAACCTTAGAAAAATCTTGTGTAAAGTGAGTTTTCTGGTGTCTGAGGCTTTACTCTATGCGATCGCATAGGTTCTCCTGCGATCGCATAGCTTTGTGCTGAGAGGGTAATTCTGTTGCACTGTGCCATCGCATAGCACCCTCCGCGATCGCATAGTGCACTAGGTAGGCTGGGGGGGGGGCTGGTAAGGACCCTGTGCGACCGCACGTGCTGATTCGCGATCGCAGAGGTGTAGGTTACAGATACTGTGCGATCGCATCCTGTAGTCCGCGATCACGGAGCTTAATAAAATAACCTCTATGCGATCGCAGCCCTTTATTCGCTATCGCATAGGTCAAATATCACCCAGTTATTTAAAGTTCGAAAATAGAGTACCCATTACGGGATTTTTGTATTTTTCACTATCTCTTTCTCCTTCACTCTTCTTGGGCGATTCTTCATAGACCATTCCACCATAGCTTCATCGGTAAGTGTAACTCCATTTTCTTCCATTTTCATCAACTAATAATATATTCTAGGCCTAAAAACATGGAATTTAAGGGTAAAAATTAGGGTTTTGGGTAGAGTTAGGGCTTTTTGAATTTTGGGGAATTCAACCTCGTTTTGGGGTCGGATTTCAAAACAAATTGTATATTCGGGCTCGTGGGGGAATCGGTGATTGGGTTTTGGTCCAAACCTCGTGTTTGGACCAAGGGGGCCCGGGGTCAAAGTTTGGAATTTTTGGAAGAATGTTGGGAAATCTATAATTAGGCTTTTGAATTGAATTATTGAGTAATTATTGATGTTATTGAGTCGATTATGTATATATATGATCGTTCGGAGTCGGATTTGAGAGGAAAAGCGGTATTAGAGGCTTGATTTGCATTCTTGGAGTCGAGGTAAGTGTTTGGCCTAACTTTAGCTTGAGGGAATAGGTGTTGAGTCGTATGTGCTACTTGTTTCTATCATGTTCAACGTATAGGTGAGGTGAAGAGTACATGTACATTGTTTGTCAAGCACGCCCGTGAGTCGGTTTTGGTGTATAACATGTTATTGCTTCGATATTCATTGTGTTATGAAGTAGATTCATTTTGGAAGTTGTTTATTTGCTGAGAATACTTGATTAAGGATTTGTGATAAGTGGTTTCAGTTGAGGATTGATTTTACTAAGTTATATACTCGTATGGGATTGGTTATAGTTGAGTCCCTTGCCGAGCGGTATTATTTGGTTGTTATCCCCTTGCTAGGTGGTTATGAATTGTACTTGCTACTGTTGATTTCCTTGCCAAGTTGTTGTTTGATGTTGATTGGGTGAGGAAGAGTGTAAAGCACGAAGGGTGATGCCGTGTATTCATTTCATTCATTGCATTGTGAGGAAGAGAGTAAAAGCACGAAGGGTGATGTCGTGCCATGATTTTACATTTAAAAGCACGAAGGAACATGCCGTGCCCTTTTATTTATTTATTGCATTGTGAGGACGAGAGTAAAAGCACGAAGGGTGATGCCGTGTACATATTTGTTTATGTTGTTACTTCCTGTTGACCTTTACTCTTCTATATTGTTTCCTTGCTCAGTTATTCATTATTGTTCTCTTTGTTTCCCCCATTATTTGTCCCCTTCATTGCCGTACTTAAATGTTTATTTCCTGTTATTTCCATGTTATATATTGTAGAACTGTACAGGTGATTTGTTGTTGTCGTGTCTAGCCTCGTCACTACTTCACCGAGGTTAGGCTCGGCACTTACTCAGTACGTGGGGTCGGTTGTACTGATGCTACACCTGCACTTCTTTATGTGGTGCAGATAACGCAGCCGGACCCAGTGGACACTGACAGAGGGAGTATCCTTCAGTCCCCACAGGCAACATCGAGGTAGTCCCGCAGACGTTCGTGGGCCTTGGCGTCACCATCTATCTTCTCATTTTCTGTCTTATTTTGTAGTTCCAAGATAGTTGTAGTTACTAATTTCAGACCATTGTATTTAGTAAATTCATTGATTGTTCGTGAGGTTGTGAAACCGGTTTCTGGGGTTGTTCTTACGGAAATTATTATGGGATGTGTATTTTAGATCTTGAATTGCATATTACTTCCGCATTATTATTATAAATGCTCTAGTTAGTTTTGGTTATTTAATAGTTAATAAGTCAATTTACTCAAAATGTTGGCTTGTCTAGCGGGTTCAACGTTAGACGCTATCACGACCTGAAGGTGGGATTTCGGGTCATGACAGTGATGCCTCTATAGTGGGTCTTGGTTGTGGTCTTATGCAAAATGGAAAAGTTATTTTCTATGATTCCAGACAGTTAAAGAATCATGAAAAGAACTAACCCACCCACGACTTGGAGCTTGCAGCAGTGGTGTTTGCATTAAAAATATGGAGGCACTACCTTTACGGCGAGCATTCTGAAGTGTTTACAGATCACAAAAGCCTCCAGTAAATTTTCAAGAAAAAAGAATTAAATTTGAGACAGAGAAGGTGGCTCGAGCTATTGAAGGATTATGACATCAATATTCTTTATCACCCAGGCAAAGCTAATGTGGTAGCAGATGCACTTAGTAGGACGTCAATGGGTGTCTTGGCCCATCTTACAGTACAAAGGCGAATTTTGGGTCGAGAAATTCAAAATCTGACAAATGATGGAACTAGATTGGATGAGACCGAAGAAGGAGGTATAACTGTTTATGCCTTAGCGCAATCCTCCCTTGTTGCGCATGTTAAGGCTAAGCAAGACGAATATCTGTACTTAGTGAAGTTAAAATAAGGAGTTAGAAACAAAGAAATCACCGCAACTCTAGGAAGTGATGGATTTTTGAAGTTGAATGACCGGTTATGCGTGCCTGATGTAAATGGTCTTAGGAAGGCCATAATGGAAGAAGCTCACAGTTTGAGGTACTCTATCCACCCAGGTGCTACCAAAATGTATCTAGATTTGAAAGAATTGTATTGGTGGGAAGGCATGAAGAAGCAAGTAGCAGATCATGTGGCTAAATGTTTGAATTGCCAACAAGTCAAAGACGAGCATCAGAGGCCTGGTGGCCTAGCTCAAAATATAGAGATACCACATTGGAAGTGGTAGATGATTAATATGGAGTTCGTAGTAGGTCTACCTCGCACATACCATAAGCATGGTTAATTTGGGTTATTGTAGACCAACTGACAAAGTCCGCCCATTTCCTACCAGTAAAGACAACAGATTCTGCAGAGCAGTATGCACAGTTGTACATTAAAGAAACAGTCAGATTGCATGGTACTTCAGTTTCAATCATATCTGACAAGGGCCCTCAGTTCACGGCGCATTTTTGGCAAGAATTTCATAAAAGATTAGGTACCAAGGTCAATTTGAGCACCTCTTTCCATCCACAGACCAACGACCAAGCAGAAAGGACCATTCAAACTCTCAAAGATATGCTACGAGCATGTGTTATAGATTTGTGAGGTAATTGGGATGATCACTTACCACTTATCGAATTTGATTACAATAACAACTATCAGGCTAGCATCGGTATGGCTCCTTATGAAGCGTTGTATGGGTGAATATGTAGGTCTCCAGTGGGTTGGTTTGAACTAGCAGAGGTGTCGTTGATTGGTCCAGAGTTTGTTTGTGAGGCTTTAGAGAAAGTCCAGCTAATCAGAGAAAGACTGAAAGGCTCAGAGTCGTCAAAAGTCCTACTCTGACAAGAGGCATCGTGACTTTGAGTTCATTGTTGGTTACAAGGTGTTTTTGAAAGTTTCACCAATGAAAGG
Source organism: Nicotiana undulata (assembly GCA_005239495.1). NCBI lineage: Eukaryota > Viridiplantae > Streptophyta > Magnoliopsida > Solanales > Solanaceae > Nicotiana > Nicotiana undulata. The sequence goes on along the minus strand of ML265893.1, from coordinate 13,890 downwards.
AGTTATGAGTTTTGGTAAGAAGGGGAAACTTAGCCCTAGGTTTATCGGACCTTATGAAATTCTAGAAAAGAAAGGAAATGTGGCTTATGAGCTAGCGCTGCCCGTTGAGTTTTCCTCTGTTCATCTTGTCTTTCATGTGTCTATACTTAGAAAGTACATTCATGATGAGTCGCATATAATACCTGCTGATACCATCGAAATTAAATAAGGCTTGACCTATGAAGAGGTACCTGTAGAAATTCTCGATAGGCAAGTAAGAAAGTTGAGAACAAAAGATTTAGCATCGGTAAAAGTTTTGTGGAGTAATAATGATTCATAAGAGGCTACGTGGGAGGTCGAGGAAGATATGAGAGAGAAATATCCATATTTATTTGAGGAAAAAGGTATGTGAACCTAAGTTTTGTTTGACATTTATATTTTATTTATTAAATACAAGTTAACATGTGTCTATGTCCTTGCTAGATTATACTTAGTTGCTGAAGTAATTTAGTTTTTGTCAGGGTATCTTTAGTTATTTAATAATTTAGTGTCATGCTAGAGTATATTTAATTCATTAAAATTATTTACTTTTTGTAAAGTGTTGTGGTTTAGAATTTGGTTGGTTATTGTGGTACCTCCTTGCCGGAGTGTGTGTAACTAGTTTATGAGCTATGTATGGTGCCTATGAATGGCCTGTTATGGTATATTTGGTTGTTGTTGCTTTAGTTTTGGAATTTGTGACAGAGATATTTTTTTTGGATAGTCCAATTTACCAGGGAAACTCTGCCGAAAGTTTTGAAAATTTAGGGAGTTAGCCAAAACTTTGAGTGCTAAGAAAATTTAAGAGGTTCAAGGACATAAAGAATGATTGTTAGCTTAAGAATAAGGCCCTAGCGACATTCGAGGATGAACGTTTTGAAGGAGGGAAGATTGTAACACTCTAAATTTATAAAAGTTTCGAGACACGCTAATTATAGAACCAAATTATTATTATTATTATTATTATTATTATTATTATTATTATTATTATTATTATTATTATTATTATTATTATTATTATTAT
>ML265893.1:0-10802 GCA_005239495.1 Nicotiana undulata | reverse complement strand
ATAGCATTTTCGAAATGAAACTCGTAAACAAATCCCAGAACTGGTGTCACGTACTCACGGACTATCTAAGAGGTTACTACAATAAAAGGTCGGAAATAAATACATACGACTGTCTCTGAAATACAAAATAAGACAGAGCTGAAAGTGGAAAGTAGAAGGTGACGTCAAGGCCCACGAACGTCTGCGGGTCTACCTCGAGTCTCCTGTATGGCGGGATGAGATGCTCTGATCGTCAGTGATCCCCGGGTCCGGCTGCGTAATCTGCACAACATAAAGAAGTGCAGGTGTAGCATCAGTACAACCGACCCCATGTACTGAGTAAGTGTCGAGCCTAACCTCGGCGAAGTAGTGACGAGGCTAGGACCAACACTACATATGTACCTGTGCAATTTTATATAATAGCAGGAAAAATGGCAACAGAAATAAGCAAGTAAGACAGATACGGGGAGAACATGCTGGGGAGATAGGGTAACAGTATGCTAGCACAGCAGTACAAGGTAATAAATGAAACGTAAAGACAAGGCAGAAATATAGCTTCTCAAACATATAATGAACAGGAAAGGCACGGCATGTCCCCTCGTGCATAACCTCACAGTCACTCGGCACGGAATGTCCCCTCGTGCATATATAATAACACTCGGCACGGAATATCCCCTCGTGCATAACCTCACAATCACTCGACACGGCATGTCCCCTCGTGCATATATAATAACACTCGGCACGGAATGCCCCCTCATGTATAGCCTCACAATCACTCGGCACAGCATGTCCCCTCGTGCATAGCCTCACAATCACTCGGCACGGCATGTCCCCTGGTGCGTATATAATAACACTCAGTCAACACGGCATGTCCCCTCGTGCGACGAGTAATAAAACACAAGGCAACAATAATATGAAATTCAACAACACAAAGTCTCAACCGCATATAATTATTCAATACAATTCTATTGTCTCGGCAAAGAGAAATCATCATTTACAACATCACAAATGCCCAACAAGGGTCTCAGCTATAACCAACCTCGCAGCAGCAATACAATTTCGACAGTGTAAGCCTCAACTAGAGCAAATAACTCAATAACTCTTAACGTCAAGAAACAACATCAAGTATCACTTTTAATTCATAATTCACTCAAAGTGCGGGGAATATTAGGAACATAGAAAATTTCATCACAATTGACTCACGGGCATACTTGACCACAACACATAGGCACTCGTCACCACGCCTATACATTGGACATGAGTTACACATAGCAAATAAGACTTTATACCTAATCCCTCAAGCTAAGGTTAAACCAAACACTTACCTCGGCTCTGAAATTGCAAGTCAAGCCTCGATCACAGCCTTTCCTTTAGAATCCGACTCCGGAACGGTATTATCTAGACATGATCAACCCAAGTACATCAATAAGTACTCAATAAATCAATTTCTAAGTCAAGTTATGCATTTCCTACTATTCTTCCAAGAATACTAAAATTCGACCCCAGGCCCACACGTTTAGATTTTTGAAAATTTGTGGAGGAATCAATTACCTGGAGTCTAAGGTTCGAAGTTAAAAACATAGCTGGTTTTCTGGTGTTTCTGCACAGGTGCTTTACCCTATGCGAACGTGGAGGTAGGCTCGCGTTCGCATAGAGGAAGTTTGGGGGAAAGGACTTTTGTTCTATGCGTCCGCGACTAGGCAAGTGCGAACGCGGAGAGTAGGTGGACTGGGCATCGAGGACGCGGGCATAGGGGTGCCTTCGCGTAGGGTATCAGTGCTGAGGAACCCCCCAGGCCATTTGGTCTATGCGTTATAATTGAATAAATGCGTAGTAAAGTGATGGTCGACTAGCCTAGTTCCACGATAGGCGCCATCACGGCCTGTTAGGATTTGGGGTCTTGACAAGTTGGTATCAGAGCACTAGGTAACATAGGACTCAACGGTCATGAGCAGGTTTAGTAGAGTCTTGCGGATTGGTACGGAGACGTCTGTACTTATCTTCGAGAGGCTGCAGAACTTTTAGGAAACATCTCTATTTTCTTGAACTCTTTCGTGCCAATCTATTATTTTTTGAAATCTAAATTACGTTGTTTCATTCTCTCACTGATGGTGAGGACACGCAATACCGATCAGGGTGACCAGACACCAGCCAGACCCACAAGGGGTCGAGGCCGTGGTAGAGGTAGGGGACCAGCCCAGGCAGCAGCCGGGGTAGTACCACAGGATCCCCCTATCGTTCAGGATCAGGTTCCCACTGATGGCGCTTCAGCGGGACAGGCTCAAGCACCTACAGTGCCTATTGTTATTCCGGGTCTTCAGGAGACCTTAGCTCAGATATTGACTGTGTGTTCCAGTTTGGCTCAGGCAGCTGTTATGTCTACTACTGCCACTGTAGCTCAGGCCGGGGGAGGCAATCAGACTCCAGCTGCCCGGACTCCTGAGCAGGTTGTACGAGGTATTCAGGCACCAGGAGCAGCCCCAGTTCAGCCGGTGCTCCAGATTAGGATTTTGTGGTCGCTGCTATGCCTGAGGATGAGCAGCGTAAGTTGGAGAGGTTTAGCAGACTTAAGCCTCCGACCTTCAGCGGTACAGGGGGTGAGGATGCCCAAGGTTTTCTGGATAAATGCAAGAGGATACTACGTACCGCGGGTATTTTAGAGACCAGTGGGGTCTCGTTTGTTACATTTCAGTTTGCGGGTGCTGCTTTTACTTGGTGGGAGTCATTCGAGAGGCGTAGGCCGGTTGGTTCAGCACCTCTCACCTGGCAGCAACGTTCCACGATCTTTTTGGAGAAATATGTTCCTCAGTCCCACAGAGAGGAGCAACGTAGGCAGTTTGAGCAGCTGCGCCAGGGAGAATTATCAGTCACCCAGTACGAGATGAGGTTTTCTGAGTTAGCCAGACATGCGTCTGAGATTGTCCCTACTGACAGGGAGAGGATTAGGAGGTTTGTAGATGGTCTCTCGTATCAGCTTCGGATCTTGATGACCAGAGAGAGGGTGTCTGGAGTCACATTTGAGCAGGTTGTTGATATTGCTCGGGATATTGAGTCGGTTCGTAGGCAAGATCGGGAGGAAAGAGAGGTCAAGAGGCCTCGGGGATCAGTTAATTTCAATGGTGCTCCTTCCAGAGGGCAATTTCAGCCTAACAGAGGTCGTTCATTTAGACCTCCACAGTCAGTTCGCCCAGCGTACAGTGGTGTATCGTCGGGGCAGGGTCCTCGCAATGCTCATCAGGGATGTTCATCTTTTAGTGCCCTTCCAGCTCAGAGCTCCGCCCGAGCATCATCTTATCAGGGTTCTTCTATGCATGGTTCGTCTGGTGGTTATCACGGTGGCAGGGGATTTTGTCAGTTTTCATCTCCAGCTCCAGGTAATTGCTATGAGTGTGGGGAGTTCGGACATGAGTTGAGGCAGTGTCCCCGTCATCCTGTTAGTTCAGCTCAGCAGAAGGTTCAGCCCTCGACTTCAGCCCCAGTTATTTCACCACCTACCCAGGCCGCTAGGGGTGGTGGTCAGGCAGCTAGAGGCCGTCCTAGAGGGGGAGGTCGAGCAGGTGGAGGCCAGCCACGTATTTATGCACTTCCGGCTAGGCCTGATGCTATGGCGTCAGATGCAGTGATTACAGGTACTATTTCAGTTTGTCACAGTGATGCTTTGGCTTTATTTGACCCTGGTTCCACGTACTCTTATGTCTCATCCTATTTTGCTCTTTTTCTAAATATGCCCCGTGAGTCTCTAGTTACTTCTGTTCATTTTTTGACTCTGGTGGGTGATACTATTGTTGTGGACCGTGTGTACCGGTCGTGTCTTATATCTATTGGGGGTCTGGAGACCCGAGTGGACTTGATGTTACTGAGTATGGTAGATTTTGATGTAATTCTGGGCATGGATTGGTTATCCCCATGTCATGTTATTCTTGATTGTCACGCTAAGACCGTTACCTTAGCTATGCCCGGAGTTCCGAGAGTTGAGTGGAGGGGGTCTATAGAGCACGTGCCTAGCAGAGTGATTTCTTATTTAAAGGCTCAGCGTATGGTTGTGAAAGGGTGTGAATCTTATCTTGCGTTTGTGAGGAATGTTAGTAGTGAGACTCCATCTGTTGATTCTGTTCCCGTAGTCCGAGATTTTCTGGATGTATTTCCTGCAGACCTGCCAGGCATGCCACCTGACAAGGATATTGATTTTGGTATCGACCTAGTGCCGGATACTCATCCTATCTCTATTCCACCTTACCATATGGAATCAACAGAGTTGAAGGAATTAAAAGAGCAGCTTCAGGAACTCTTAGATAAGGGGTTCATTCGACCTAGTGTATCGCCTTGGGATACGCAGGTGTTGTTTGTGAAAAAGAAGGATGGCTCGATGCGCATGTGTATTGATTATAGACAGTTGAATAAGGTTACAGTGAAGAATCGTTATCCGTTGCCTCGTATTGATGACTTATTTGATCAGCTTCAGGGAGCTAAGGTATTCTCCAAGATCGACTTGAGGTCGGGGTATCATCAGTTGAAAATTCGGGATTCTGATATTCCGAAGACGGCTTTCAGGACCAGATACGGTCATTATGAGTTTCTGGTTATGTCATTTGGGCTGACCAATGCCCCAGCAGCGTTCATGAAATTGATGAAAAGCGTGTTTCAGCCCTATCTTGATACTTTCGTTATTGTATTCATTGATGACATCCTGGTTGATTCTCGTAGCCAGGAAGATCATGCTCAGCACTTGAGAATCGTGTTGCAGAGATTGAGAGAGGAGAAGCTTTATGAAAAATTCTCTAAGTGTGAGTTTTGGCTTGGTTTAGTAGCTTTCATGGGGCACGTGGTGTCTAGTGAGGGTATTCAGGTTGATCCGAAGAAGATTGAGGCGGTGCAGAGTTGGCCTAGACCGTCTTCAGCTACAGAGATTCGGAGTTTCCTTGGTCTGGCGGGTTACTACCGTCGCTTTGTGGAAGGATTTCTTCTATTACTTCACCTCTGACCAAATTGACGCAGAAGGGTGTTCTATTCAGATGGTCCGATGAATGTGAGGAGAGCTTTCAAAAGCTCAAGTAAGCATTGACCACAGCTCTGGTATTAGTGTTGCCTACTGGTCCGGGTTCTTATACGGTTTATTGTGATGCTTCTAGAGTTGGCTTGGGAGAAGTGTTGATGTAGGACGGTAGGGTGATTGCCTACGCATCGAGGCAGTTGAAGGTGCACGAGAAAAATTATCCAGTGCACGATCTTGAGTTAGCTGCCATTGTCCATGCCTTGAAGATTTGGCGGCATTATTTGTATGGAGTGCAGTGTGAGATTTTCACCGATCATCGTAGCTTGCAGTATCTGCTAAGGCAGAAGGACTTGAATTTGCGACAGAGGAGATGGTTGGAGCTTCTCAAGGATTATGACTTGACTATTTTATATCATCCGGGGAAGGCCAACGTGGTGGCCGATGCCTTGAGTCGCAGAGCCGAGAGTTCGGGAAGTCTAGCGTATCTTTCAGCAGCAGAGCGACCTTTAGCCCTTGATGTTCAGGCTTTAGCAGGTCAATTAGTGAGATTGGACTTGTCAGACCCTCCACGAGTGATAGCTAGCATGGCTTCCCGGTCTTCTTTAATTGATCAAATTAGGCACGACAGTATGATGATCGGCACCTATTAGTTCTTCAGGATAGAGTTCGTCGGGGTGATTCCATATATGTGACTATTGGTAATGATGGAGTTATGAGGATGCAGGGCCGTATTTGCGTGCCCAACGAGGATGGTATTCGAGAGTTGATATTAGCAAAGGCTCACAGTTTGCGGTATTCTATACATCCAGGTGCCGCAAAGATGTATCAGGATCTGAAACATCATTATTGGTAGAGGCGGATGAAGAGAGATATTGTTGAGTATGTAGCACGGTGTCTCAACTGCCAGCAGGTCAAGTATGAGCACTAGAGACCAGGTGGTTTGCTTCAGAGGTTAGATATTCCAGAGTGGAAATGGGAAAGGATTACTATGGACTTTGTAGTTGGACCTCCACGGACTTCGAAGGGCTTTTATGCTATTTGGGTCGTGGTGGATAGATTGACCAAGTCCGCGCATTCCATTCTTGTCAGTACTACTTATACTTCAGAGCGGTTAGCTGGTATTTACATTAAGGAGATTGTCCGGTTGCATGGAGTTCCGGTTTCTATTATTTCTGACAGAGGTACTCAGTTCACATCTCAGTTTTGGAGAGCTGTACAGAAAGGTATGGGTACCGATGTAGAGTTGAGCACTGCATTTCACCCTCAGACCGACGGGCAGTCGGAACGGACTATTCAGATATTGGAAGATATGTTACGGGCTTGTGTGATTGATTTTGGTGGTTCATGGGATCAGTTTCTGCCATTAGCGGAGTTTGCATATAATAACAGCTATCAGTCCAGTATTCAGATGGCCCCGTATGAGGCTTTATATGGTAGGAGGTGTAGATCTCCGGTTGGTTGGTTCGAGCCTGGTGAGTCTAAGTTATTGGGCACAGACTTGATTCAGGATGCGTTGGAAAAGGTGAAGTTGATTCAGGAGCGACTTCGTACGGTGCAGTCTAGACAGAAGAGTTATGCAGACCGGAAGGTTCAGGATGTGTCATTTATGGAAGGTGAGAAAGTACTGCTAAAAGTATCACCCATGAAGGGTGTTATGAGGTTCGGAAAGAGAGGAAAGTTGTGTCCTCGATTTATTGGTCCTTTTGAGGTGCTTCAGAAGGTTGGAGCGGTGGCTTATAGACTTGCCTTGCCACCCAGCTTGTGGAGTGTTCATCCGGTGTTTTATGTGTCGATACTCAGGAAGTACGTTGGTGATCCGTCTCATGTGTTAGACTTCAGCACAGTTCAGCTCGAGGGTGATATGTCATATGAGGTGGAGCCAATAGCAATTTTGGCTCGTGAGGTCAGAAAGCTGAGATCCAAGTAGATAGCATCAGTGAAGGTGCGGTGGAGAGGTCAGGCAGTAGAGGAGGATACTTGGGAGACCGAGCGGAAGATGCAGAGCAAATATCCTCACTTGTTTGAGACTCCAGGTATGTTTCTAGACTCGTTCGAGGACAAACGTTTGTTTAAGAGGGGGAGAATGTAACGACCTGGTCTGTCGTTACGTAAAACCTGAATTTTAATTGTTGTTATTGACTTGATATAGATTGGTTATACTGTATTTGATGTATTAGAGTGATAGGCTTGAAACCAAATGGTTGTAGTGAGAGTTCAGTCAATTAGCCTTTAAAAATAGCCTTAAAATGGGAAAAGTCAACTAAGGGTTGACTTATTTGTAAACGACCTCGGAATGCGAATTTTATGGTTCAAATAGCTTCGTTAGGTGATTTGGGACTTAGGAGTATGTTCAGAATAATTTTGGGATGTCCGGTGTAGAATTAGACTTGAATTGGCGATAATTAGTTTTTGGCGATTTCCGGTCGGCAGTGGAAAACAGGCTATCGGGGTAAGAATGGAATTACGACAGTTGGAACAGGTTTGTAATGTCATTTTGGATGTGTATGCAAAATTTCAGGCCAATCGGAGTTGATTTGGATAGTTTCGGCATCGTTGGTGAATTTTAGAAATATCAAAGTTCTTAGGCTTGAATCCGATGTAATTTGGTGTTTTGATGTTAGTTTTGGTGTTCCGAGAGTGCAACTAAGTTTTAATGATCATATGTGAGGTGTTGGTATGTTTGGTTGGGGTCCCGAGGGGCTCGGGATTGATTTCGGTTGATTAACGGACCCATTTGGACTTAAAAACATAGCTGGTTTTCTGGTGTTTCTGCACATGTGCTTTACCGTATGCGAACGCGGAGGTAGGCTCGCGTTCGCATAGAGGAAATTCGGGGGGGCAGGGACTTTTGTTCTATTTGTTCGCGACTGGGCAAGTGCGAACGCAGAGAGTAGGTGGACTGGGCATCGCGGACGCAGGCATAGGGGTGCGTTCGCGTAGGGTATCAGTGCTGAGGAACCCCCCAGGCCATTTGGTCTATGCGTTCGCGGGCCTGGGGGTGCGAAGACGAAGGTTTTTCTGCGCAAGACAGTGCGAACGCGGCCTAGGGACTGCGATCACGAAGGGTAATGAAGGCTGGTCAACGCGAACGCGGCCCGTTGACCGCGAACGCGTAGAGTAAAGGCCTGGACAGTTAAATAATAACCCTTCCGCGACTTAAACCTTATTTCCACCATTTTTGTACACACTAAGAGCTTTGGGGGCGATTTTTGAAGAGGTAAATCCTTGTTCTTAATAGAGGTAAGTGTTCTAATCATTAAAACTCGATTATGGGTGATTATAGAGCATAAAACCAGTGTAAATTCATGGAAAATCAGTAGAAAAATTGGGTTTTAGGGCTTGAGATTATGAGACCTGCAAGGGTCGATTTGAGGGGTCAAACGAACTCCGATTTGGGTGTTCTTTATATGTGTGGACTCGTGAGAGGACGAAAAACATTTTGGTATAAAACTTTTTGAGTTTCGAGACGCGAGCCCAGGGGTCGAGTTTTGACCGGTTTCGGATTTTTGAGTTAAACTTGATATCTTTCGATTGGAAATTGTTCCTTAAGCACATATTGATGATAAAAATCTGAACTTGGTAGATTTGGAGCCTTCGGAGGTTGATTCGAGAGGCAAGCGCATTGCGGAATAATTCCGGGCTAGTTTTGAGGTAAGTAATGTCTTTAAATCCTTTCCTGAGGGTATGAAACCACGGACTATGCACCCTTTCACGGGTTTTGAAATGAAAAGGTGGAAACTTTGGAAACATATCCCTATTTAGGCGAATATCGAGTTGCGAAACCGATTTTTAAGCCTTTGCTCAATTAGTATTTATATATTATGATATGTTTTGGGCTGTAAGCCATGTTTGGGGCCTAGTGCCGATTTGTTTACCCCTTGGGGGATGTTTACTATTTTCCTCACTGGTATGTTATGATTTTTCACTCAGTCTTTTCTGTGAAAATGTTTTGACACTCAGAGTATTTTGATACTACTTCTTGAAAAATGAAACACTGTTTTGGGTCGAGAACCCGGTATATTATGGCCTGAAGGGAAAATTGAGAGTGTCTGACTGAGTGAGGCTGCTGGATATATTGTGAGGATGTTATGATATGAGTGAGGTTGTTGGACTACATTGTGAGGATGATATGATATGAGTGAGGCTGCGGGCCTATATTGGTTATGCCATGTTGTGGCTTATTATAGCATTTGGGTTGTAGGAGCCCCTCCGGAGTCTGTAACACACACCCAGTGAGCGTCGGTACTGCTTGAGTGATGCCCGCGGGGCTTATGATGAGTGATTGTGAGGTTGCCTGATGGGCAGAGTGATTGTGAGGTTTCCTGATGGGCAGAGTGATTGTGAGTTTGCCTGATGGGAAGAGTGATGGTGAGGTTGCCTAATGGGCTAATACTGAAAAAATTGTGATGAAAAATGATTATGGCCCGAGGGGCATCTTTACGAAGATTTTTACTGAGTTTTCAAACTATGATTTACTTCGTTTTCAAACTGGTTTTCACTGAGAATTTTATTGATATATATTGATATTGTACTTGTTTTCAAAGGATTTCTGGAAACTGATTTCGAACTTATTATTTGATGAATACTACATGGTGACTTGGTGTTTTTACTGGTTTGTGGAATTGTGTACATGTTCTGTGTATTTATATTACTCAGACTATGATTTATTTTCATTACTACTGAGTTGGCGTACTCATAAAGACTCCATGTGCCTCTGTGCACAGATCCAAGTACTAGTTCGCAGCAGTAGCTGACGCAGGTTCGATAGCAGCATTCCACGGGATTTCGAGGTAGCGTCCAGCGTCCACAGCTTCTCCATTTCCCTTCCTTATTTAGCTTTAGTATTTGATTCAGAGACATATATTATAGTTTTAGCAGCGTTAGATTTATTTACTCTTAGATGCTCATGACTATTGACTCCAGTTCTGGGAGGTTGTTTAGAGTGGTTTAGTTCATTATTGGGGGCGTTAGACTTATGTAATTTATTTCTTTATTATGACTGTTGTTTATTGTTATATTCTGAACTGTTATAATTTAATAAATGCGTAGTAAAGTTATGGTCAGCTAGCCTAGTTCCACGATAGGCGCCATCACGGTCTGTTAAGATTTGGGGTCGTGACATGCTTTCTCCTCATAACTGCTTATCTTTATTTGAAATTATTATTAACTCATCCTATAATTGTTAAGTCTTAATTGAGGTTATGATTATCTTTCCCCGCTTATCCTTAATTGAATTGTTGAATATCCTTCGTAATTTCTCAACCTTAAAAGAAGTTTAGATATTTTATATCTTAGTTAACGTGTTTTTATTTGGAATTATTTGATTTGTGTTAGCTTTCTTGTTGTTGAATTGTATATTGTGGGATCGTTGCTACATATTAGTTTTCCCTTGTTGAGTCGTTCTCTTTACGCCTAGCATTCTTTACTGTGGATATTCCTTGTGAATTGGTTCTACCGTTTCTTTATTATTTAAAGTTCTTGAGTTGATTTACTTTCCGTACTTTGTATTATTGTCATTTTTGCTGTTGTACTTGTTGCAGTGATGCACGAGGTTTCTGTCAGGCGGTTGTGTCACAACCGAAAAATCCCACCTTCAGGCCATGACTGCGTCTAACGTTGAACCCGCTAGACAAGCCAACGTTTGAACTAAATAACACTCATTAACAACAAATACGAACAAGATAACTAAGGCTTAGATGGCCCGCCATATGGAATTTAACAAAATACAACATAGCACTTTTCGAAATAAAACCCATAAACGAAATCGCAGAACTAGTGTCACATACTCACGGACTATCTAAGAGATTACTACAAACAAAAGGTCTGAAAT
>ML265890.1:768-24584 GCA_005239495.1 Nicotiana undulata | reverse complement strand
AGTAATAGTTCATAGGCTATTATTATTTAGTTACATAGGCTGTTTAAAACCAGAAGCATAAAAGTTTCTTGAACCGTTTAATACCGAAAAAATAAATCGAAAATAACCGAATCGAACTTTGAAAAAACCGCACCAAACCGTAAATACTTTGGTTTGATTTGGTTATTAATATTACAAAACCGAAAACCGATAAACCGAATCGTACTTTCATAATAACCGATCGAACCGACCGATGCCCACCCCTACATGGAATTTCGGAGATCTCATATTTGATCTCTTTGTGCATATTCCGAGAGTTTATGGAATAACTGAGATTCTCTTTGAAGGACATATATGGTATTATTTATAAGCATGAATTAGGGTTTGGGTGGAGTAGCCACCAAGTAACTTGAATAAACTCCTATTATTTCAAGAGTTGTCTTGGATATAGAACTTATCTTGAACTGTTAAAATTTCAGTGTTTACAGTGTCGTAATATGAAATTTGTGTCAAAAGATTTGATTGTCGAACACATAGTGGTTTATCGATCTCTAACTAGTTACACTGCTTGTTTTTTCACAGTGAGGTATCATATACATCAATGTCTACTAACCAGTCATATAAATGTGATGAAATACAAGCTTTTGTACCTAATACTTTTGGAGTTCAGTGTGAATTATACCATGGAAGCAAATATTCACTTCTTCCTTTTTTTGTTCTTCTATAGCATCTAAAGTGTCTCAATGGGTGGAGTAACAATTCAGTTTCTATGTGTTCTAAAGTTGCTAAAAGAAGTGTTTCCTGAAGGTGAAATATTACCCAAGTCCTTTAATGATGCCAAGAAAATTATTACAAATTTAGGACTTGAATATAAAAAAATGTGTGCATGTCCAAATGATTGTATGATCTACTGGAGTGAGACAAAAGATAGAACGGATTGTAAGTTTTCCAAAACTCCAAGGTACAAACAGTTTAAAGGTGAATCAAGTAGTAGTATGGAAACCTCAAAAATTCTAGCAAAGGTGTTTAGATACTTTTCATTGATACCAAGGCTTCAGAGATTATTCATGTCATATAAAACATCTACTCAAATGAGATGGCACGCTGAAGGTAGCACTAGAGATGGGGTAATGCGGCACCCTGCTGATAGTATTGCTCGGAATATTTTTGATGAATTGCATCCAAGCTTTTATCAAGATCCTAGGCATGTCAGACTTGAGATGGCATACATTAATCCTTTCAAGTCTATGTCTATCTCACATAGCACATGACCAATTGTCTTGGTTCCCTATAACTTGCCAATATGGTTATGCACGAAGAAACCATATATGATATTGTCAATAATTATTGATGGTCCTCATGCACATGTCAATGATATTGACGTCTATCTTCGACCCTTAATTGACGAGTTAAAAGAATTGTGGGTTGGTGTTGACTCTTATGATGTATCAAACAACCATATGTTTCAAATGCGTGCTTCATTGCTTTGGACAATGTCACGACCCCAAATCTTAACCGGTTGTGATGGCGCCTATCGTGGAACTGGGCTAGCCAACACTTAAAAATTTTACATTTTTCTTTTCAAATATCTCAATTTATTTTCAGCAATTCATAACACGCATATAAATTTCAAAATCTTTAAACAAAATAATCAAGCCAACAGTCTACAACCGTCCCCAAGACCCGGAGTCAACATGTCATGAGCATCTACGAAATAAACTAACTCTGCTATTGTCATAGACAAAGTCTAGGAATAATATATCAATACTAAATAAGTAAGGGAAATGAAGAAGTTGCGGACGCTGGACAGCTACCTCGAAATCCCGTAAGCTGCTGATAACGAACTCGGACGACTACTGCTCCGAATCAATACCTGGATCTGCACACAGAGGTGATGGAGTAATGATGAGTACGCAACTCAGTAGTAATGAAAATAAATCACAGTCTGAGAAATAAGAAACACACAGCACAGATACACCAATTCACAAAAACAGTAAATCACCAAGTCACCATAATTATTCATCAAATACATAAGTTCAAAAACCAATTTCCAGAAATCTTTTGAAACAAGTGTAATTTCAGTATATCTCAGTAAAACTCTCAGTAAAAATTAGTTTAAAAAACGAAGTGAATCGTAGTAAAAAACTCAGTAAAATTTTCATAAATCTGCCCCTCGGGCCATAATCATTTCTCATAACAATCTCAGTATCAGCCCATCAGGCAACCTCACAGTCACTTAGTATCAGCCCTTCAGGCAACCTCGCAATCACTCAATATCAGCCCCGCGGGCACCACTCAGTAGGTACATGCGCTCACTAGGGTGTGTACAGACTCTGGAGGGGCTCCTATAGCCCAAGCGCTATAACAAGCCACATCATGGCATAAATCACTCATAATATAGGCCCGCAACCTCACTCATATCATAAAATCCTCATAATATTGGCCAGCATCCTCACTCAGTCAGACACTCTCAACATGCCCTTCAGGCCATGAATATATCGGGTTCTCGACCCAAAATAGTGTTTCAATTTCAAGAAATAGTATAAAAATACTTTGAGTGTCAAAACAATTATCAAGAAAAGACTGAGTGAAAATCATAACATATCAAGTGAGAAAAAATAGTAAAAACAGCCCCTAAGGAGTAAACAGATCGGCACTAGGCCCCAAACATGGCTTACAGCCCAAATTATATCAAATATATATCAATACTATTAAGCATAAGATTAAAATCGGTTTCGCAACTCAATAGATGCCTAAATAGGGAATATATTTCTAAAGTTCCAACCTTTGCATTCCAAAACCCGTGAAAAGGTGCAGAGTCCGGGGTTTCATACCCTCAGGACAGGATTTAAAGACATTACTTACCTCCAACTAGCCCGCAAACTATTCCTCAATACGCTTGCCTTTCGAATCAACTTTCGAATGCTCCAAATCTACCAAGTTCAAATTTTTATCATCAAATTATGCTTAAGAAATGAATTCCCATTGAAAAATACCAATTTTAGCTCAAAACCCGAAATTTGCTAAAACCCGACCCCAGGCCCGCGTCTCATAACTCAGAAATTTTTATACCAAAATGTTCTTCGTCATCTCACGAGTCCGTACATATAAAGAACGCTAAAATCGGAGTTCGTTTGACCCCTCAAATCAATCCCTATAGGTCTCATAATCTCAAGCCCTAACCCCACCTTTTTCTACTGATTTCATGAATTAAACACTGAGATTATGTTCCTTAATCACCTATAATCAAGTTTTAAGGTCCAAAATACTTACCTCTATGATGAAAACTGATTTTTCCTCTTCAAAATCGCCTCAAAAGCTTCTTCCCGTTTAAAAATGGTGTTAAAATAGGTTAAGGTCGGGGAAAGGTTTAATTAATACAGCCTAGTTATTCTTCAGTGCGAACGCGCCCAAATCCCGCGTTCGCGAAGCACTTTTTCTCCAGGCCCCAATATTGCCCTTCGCGAACGCACCTTCCTGGTCGCGATCGCAGTCACTCACCTGCCTTGACCTCCGCGAACGCGGTCAATGCTCCGCGATTGCACAGCTTCCACCAGCCAAACCATCGCGATCGCACCCCAGGCCCCGCGAACGCATAGACCAATGGGCCTGGGGTCCCTCAACACTGATACCCTACGCGAACACACCTTTATGCCTGCGTTCGCGATGACCAGTCCTCTCATCCTCCGCGTTCGCACCTCCTCCTTCGCGAACGCACATAAGAAATCTCCCCCATCTCTCAACTTCCCCAATGCGAACTCAGGCCCTCCTCCGGGAACGCATAGGGTAAGTTCCATCTGCAGAAACACCAGAAAACAACATCTTCTTTGAGTCCAAATGAGTCTGTTAACCACCCAAAATCAATCCCGAGCCCCTCAGGACCTCAACCAATTATACCAACACGTCATAAATGATCATTCAAACTTAGTCGCACTCTCAAAACACTAAAAATAACATCAAAACACCAAAATCACATCGGATTCAAGCCTAAGAACTTTGATATTTCTAAAATCCACCAAAGATGCCGAAACTATCCAAAACACCTTCGATTGACCTGAAATTTTGCAGACATATTCAAAAGGACATTACGAACCCGTTCCAACTTCCAAAATTCCATTCCGACCCCGATAGCCTATTTTCCACTGCCGACCGGAAATTGCCAAAAATTAACTTTCGTCAGTTCAAGCCTAATTCTACACCGGACATCACGAAAATATTCTAAACACATTCCTAAGTCTCAAATCACCTAACAAAGATATCCGAGCCATAATATACGCATTCTGAGGTCGTTTACCAATAAGTCAACTCTTAGTTGACTTTTCCAACTTTAAGACTATTTTTAAGGACTAAGTGGCTAAACTCTCACTATAACCATTTCGATTTCAAGCCTACCAACTCTAACACATCAATAACAGTATAACTAACCTATGACAAGTCAATAACAACAATAATAATACAAATTCTAAGGAACGACCAACCGGGTCATTACAAACAGTCAACGATTTTCCAACACTAGGTAACTTATCAGGATATGGTGTTGAAACAAAATATGTTTGTCCATGTTGTCTGACAAAAACTAAATTTTTGAGATTGAGAAATGGGCAAAAATATTGCTTCATGTCACATAGGCAATGGTTACCCCATGGGCATAAGTTTTGAAAAAATAAAGTTACATTTAATGGTATTAAGGAGTTGGAGGTAGCACCTAAACGGTTGTCAGATAATGAGGTTCTTGAGAAATTGAAATGTATTAAAAATAATTTAAAAAAAGGTCCATCGACCGAATCTAATAAAAGAAAATGGAATGATTTTGATCATGTAGATGATGTCGTATTGCAAAATTTGTGGAATAAAATGAGCATATTTTTGAGTTAGATTATTGGAAAGACAATATGATTCGTCTTAATCTTGACATAATGCATATTGAAAAGAATGGATTTGACAATATCTTTTGGACATTACTAAATATTGATGGTAAAGGAAAAAAACAATTTAAATTCTCTGTTGGATTTACAAGAGATGGGGATTCGATAGGCTTTGCACCCTAAGAAAAAAGCTAATGGCAAGTATTACTACCTCCAACACGTTTCACATTGAGTAATGCGCAAAAAGAAATGCTCTTACAATTTCAAGAGATGTGAAAGTACCAGATGGATATGCTTCAAATATATCACGTTGTATTAATATTAAGCATGCATTATGCATGGGTTGAAGAGTCATGACTGCCATATTTTGATGCAACAACTCCTTCCTTTTGCCCTGCGAGATCTCCTTCCGATGAATGTCCTGAAGCCATTGATCGAATTAAGTAACTTTTTTAGGGGCATTTGTTCAACAACTATGAGCACAGGACCAATATAACAAACCGGAAACTCCTCACTATATAAATAAGAACAGGAACACTAGTTGCAACCTTGAGATGCCAATTGCAACACTCAAACTGCTATAATGGAAACTATGTAGCTAAAAATATAACTAAAAATAGAGATAAGAATGGGGATGAGAAGCACAACTTAGAGAAAGGGGATGTGTTGAATCAAGTCACTGCATGGTTTTAAAAGATTGACAAATGCCAACCCAGTTGAACCAGGTCTGTCAGGGCAAACATAGTCAAACAGACCCATTGGCACAACAAGCGTCCATGCACAAGAGATAAATATTATCTGTGACCTAAGAGGTTATCTCCTAAGCGAAAAGGTTGCAAATTGATAAGGAGTTGGACTTCAATTTCAGGTAGGACAGAATCAAGATCAAGGAAGTTGAGATAAACACAAACTCTTCCACCAAGGAAGGGTTGCATTAGAACTGAACAACAACATCTCAACTACTGACTCTATAAAACATTGAAGCATTCCTGCTGAATAATTGACGCACAAACACAAAAGTGAAACAAGAACTGAAAGCAAAATTACCAAAGCAATTTTGCAAGCAGAATCCTTGTGCGACACAAAAGCTATTTGAACCAGCAAGAAGAACCAGTTCCATCTGTTGTCTATTTTGTAAATGTTGTTTGGATCAGAGTTGTAGTGAAGAGTTTGGGAAAATCTTACTGGGAAGTAGGTCGTGATTTTTTCACCTTTTGAGCCAGGTGTTTTCCACGTAAAAATTGTTGTGCTCTTTAAATTCTGCAATTACTTTTCCGCAAACTGTAGAAGTTGGAACACCAAGAAGAACCAGGTTCTTCTATAGAGACTGTACTCGAAAATTGGACACCACACAAATCACCCCCCGTCCCCCGCTTTTCTGGTATTGACGTATAAAACACCAATTGGTATCAGCGCAGGTTATCCTTGAAAAGGCTAACACCTTGGAAAAGATAAAAATGAGTGCACCACCTGGAAACTGGGAGGGTCAATCAATTGCAAGGCCACCACTCTTTAATGGCCAGTATTCCTCTTGGTGGAAGAACAAGATGAATGGTCACTTGATTGGAGAAGACTATGAACTTTGGGACATAGTCATTGATGGTCCTCTAGCCACCATAGAGAAGACTGATGAAGGAGTAGATGTACCAAAAACTAGAGCTGACTGCACTGCTGAGGATCTGAAGAGATGGGAGAAAAATGCTAAGGCCAAAAAGTGGCTAGTGTGTGGACTAGATCCAGACGAGTATAGTATGATTCAAAGCTTCACCACTGCCAAAGAAATTTGGGATACCTTTCAAGTAGCCCATTAAGGAACACCTCAAGTGAAAAGATCAAGAGGTACTCTACTATACTCTCAGTATGAAAACTTCACTATGAAAGAAGGAGAGACAATCCAAGATATGTACACAAGGTTCACAACTCTGACAAATGAACTCAAGTCTCTTGGTAGAGTCATTCTTGAAGAGGACAGGGTGGAGAAGATCCTGACAAGGGTCTTACTAATTTCCTGGGAAAGTAAAATCACTGCTATCCAGGAATCCAAAAATAAAATTTGGTATTTGGATAGTGGCTGCTCAAAACATATGACAGGGTGTTGGACATATGACTTGTCCACACTGTCTGAAAATGAACTCACTTGCTTAAGTGTGTTGGACAATGATCCCCTCATTTGGCACAAACGACTTGGTCACGCGAGTCTAAATCAGCTTAACAAATTAATCTCTAAGGACTTAGTGGTAGGGCTTCCTAACATTAATTTCAAGGAAGAAAAAGTCNCTTGGACCTTATTTCTGACATCTAAAGATGAAGCATTTGATATGTTCACTTCATTTGTTAGAAAAACTCAAAAACAGTTAGGAAATCAACTAGCATCAATAAGATCTGATCATGGTACTGAATTTAAGAATGCAAAGTTTGCTGAATTATGTGATGAACATGGTATAAATCACAACTTTTCTTCCCCTAGAACCCCACAGAAAAATGGGGTTATTGAAAGAAAGAACATAACTCTTGAAGATATGGCTAGAACCATGCTTCTTTCTAGCACACTACCCCATAGCTTCTGGGAAAAAGCAATAAACATTGCATGCTACATAATAAATAGATGCATGACCAGACCACTGGTAGAGAAAACTCCTTATGAATTACTTAAGGGAGAAAATCCAACATATCCCACCTTAGGGCTTTTGGATGCAAGTTCTTTATGCACAACAATGGCAAATATTCCTTAGGTAAATTGGATCCCAAAAGTGATGAGGGAGTATTCTTGGGATATTCATCACATATCAAAGCTTATAAAGTATATAATAAAAGAACTATGTGTGTAGAAGAGAGTGTGCATGTATTCTTTGATGAAACTAACACTCTTTCTGAGAGACAGGAACCAGAAGATGAGGAGCTTGGACTGGTCAGAAGCAGTGAACAAATTAAAGCAAATATGGAAGATGGAACAAGTGATGGACCATGTCCAACTACCCCAAGCAACATGACAGGGGGAACTCAACAGCAAATTACTGTAGACCTTGGCCCTGATCCTGTTCCACAACAACAAGACACCATGGGATCATCTAGAAGTGAACAATTGGTGCTCAAACCACATAGATATCATATTTCTCACCCTCTTTAAAACATCATAACAAATTTGACATCCGGAATCAAAACAAGATCCTCTTTGAAAAATCTGTGTGCGTTTGATGCCTTTCTATCCTCGATCGAACCAATGAACATTGGTGAAGCCTTACAGAATGCTGACTAGGTAAATGACATGCAAGAAGAGCTGAATTAATTTGAAAGAATTCAAGTATGGCACTTGGTACACATACCACTAGACAAATCAGTAATTGGCACAAAATGGGCCTTCAGGAACAAACTCGATGAGGATGGAACTGTTACAAGAAACAAGGCCAAACTGGTTGTCCAAGGATATAGTCAAGAAGAGGGAATTGACTATGATGAGACCTTTGCTCTTGTGGCAAGATTGGAGGCAATCAGACTTCTTATAGCATTTGCTGCACACATGGAATTCACTCTCCATCAGATGGATGTAAAGAGTGCTTTCCTCAATGGCTATCTAAAGGAATAAGTATTTGTCAAACATCCTCCAGGTTTTGAAAGCAAGGAGTTACCTGACCATGTATACAAACTTGACAAGGCTTTGTATGGACTCAAACAAGCACCAAGAGCATGGTATGAGCGGCTATCAAAATTCCTGATAGAACATAGATACAAACGAGGTAAAACTGACAGTACCTTGTTCTTAAAGGAAAAAGGTAAGGATCTTTTGGTTGTGCAAATATATGTGGATGATATCATATTTGGGGCAACCTCTGAAAACTTGAGTAAGGAATTTGCTAAACTTATGGGGAGTGAGTTTGAGATGAGTACGATGGGTGAGCTAAACTTATTTTTAGGCTTGAAAATCAAGCAAAACTCAAATGGAACAATAATACATCAACAAAAATATGTGAAGGAATTTCTCAAAAGATTTAAAATGGAAGACTCAAAAGAAATTGACACCCCCATAGCCACAACTACAAAATTAGATGTGGATGAACCTGGTTCATCGGTTGATCAGAAGCTATACATAGGGATGATTGGGTCTTTATTATATCTCATTGCCAGCAAACCTGATATTGTGTTCAGTGTAGGACTGTGTGCTAAATTTCAAGCAAATCCAAAGGAGTCTCATCTAACTACAGTGAAGAGAATTCTGAGATATCTGAAGGGCACTATTGATTTATGTCTTTGGTATCCTAAAGGTAGTAATTTCGACCTTGTAGGATATGTTGATGCATATTATGCAGGTTTCCTGGTTGACATGAAGAGTACCTCAGACATGGCTCACTTTTTGGGCTCTTGCCTTGTGTCTTGGGCCAGCAAGAAACAAAATTCAGTAGTCTTGTCTACTGCTGAGGCTGAATATGTGGCTGCAGCCTCATGTCGTGCTCAGTTGCTATGGATCAAGCAACAACTCATGTATTTTGGTATAGAGGTTGGATGCATTCCTATTTTCTGTGACAACACTAGTGCAATTAGCATGACAAAGAACCTGGTTCATCATAAGAGAACCAAGCACATAGATGTCAGACACCATTTTCTAAGAGATAACTATGAAAAAGGAATGATCTCAATCGAATTCTGTGTTACTAACAAACAAATTGTAGATATTTTTACGAAGGCACTAAGTAGGGAGCATTTTGAGAGAAACAAGCTTGAATTAGGGATGATTAAGATCACCTAATTGAAAATAAAAATGAAAAAAAAAATAATTTTTTTTGGATAGAAACACTAAAATATGTAACTAACCAGACAAATCGTTGCTCGATATCATGACTTTACTGCCATACTCTCCTGCCATGTATTAATATGATTTCCTGGTTGCTAATGATGTTTTTCTATCTTCGTAAATTGAGGCAAATTAAAGACTATAACACGATGAACCTGGTTCATCGTTGCTGGTTCATCTGACTGATAAGGTACGTGCTGGTCACCATGCACTTATTGAAATAATTATAGTTACACATGAGCAGGACTCTATCTATATTTGGTTAATTTCAAATTCTTAGTACTTATCCCAAAATGAACCCGTTTCAAAGAGTCCCATCGAACTTTAATTAGCCTAGATATTAGGGAGTCATAACCGTCTAATCACTGACACTCCTGCATCGATTAGACTTCCACTTGACCATGAATTATGCCCGTTGTACAATTAATAACCACATCTTTAAAAGACCATCATTTCCTCCCCTCTTCAAAAGCATGACCGTCGAACCAAGTTCATCATTCCTCTCATACCAAAGTGATCAACTTTCTTCTCTCCCCAAATCTTCATAACAATGTCATATTCACCACCCCCTGCTTCATCTTCATCAACCAACACTGGTTCTAATTCTCCATCGATACACAACTCACATTCTCCAAATAGGTCTTCGACCCCCCCAAAACCCTCAAGTTCCTGAACCCACTCCTTCACCCAAATCAATCACAGTCGTTACACCTAGCCCCACTCCAACCCCCAAACAACGTAGAGTAAAGGTGTTGGCCTGGAAAACAACTGCATCTAGTTCTCGTGCCAAAATTTTAAATGAGATACTTCAAGCTAGCAAGGTCCAAGAATCTGATCCTCTAGCGAGTCCTAATGAGGATGAAGCACCAGGTTCATCTAACACTGAAAAGGGAAATCTTGAAGTTGGGTCTGCAACTGAAGTGGCAGAAAACAGGTTTATCTTGATTGGGTCGATATTGGATGTAAAGGTACCGGATAGGCGAATAAAATTTGGGGAAAATATAAACATTGAGAGAGAGGGAGAAGGGAGTTCAGAAAGGGGATCTGGGAAGGAAGGTGCCACTCTGGCTATTTGTGGCCCCGCTCTTGTGATTGTTGAGGAAGGAGTCAAAGCTTTAGGGGGAAGAAACTCTGGGGAAGCAACAACAGGTATGGAAATCCTACAACAAGCAGTAGATGAATCTGGTTCATCTATTGAAGAAACGTTGGCTGAGATGCTGAAAAAGTTGGGGAGTCCTACAATCCCAAAAATAAGATAACTCCAAAATCCAAGAAAGCTAATACCCTGGTCCCAACCAAGAAGAGGAAAGCTTCATCATTTGCTGATGCTTCTGCCCCAAAAAGTCGTGCTACTAGAAGCACCGTTAGGAAATGAGAAGAAGAATTGGAAAAAGCTCTGAGAGAGAGCAAGAAGAAGAAGTCTGCCAAAGGAAAGGCAAAAGTTGGAGAGCCTATTGAGGCAATTCTTGTTGATGACGATGAGATGGACCTGGTCCATCAGGAGGAGCAACCAGCACCAGTTGAGGTTGAGACACCAAAACCCAAGAAAGCTAAGGCTTCTTCTAAGAAGTCAGCATCTGTGTCTGCCACACCCTCAACTATTGCAAGGAGGACCGGGTCTGAGTCAAAGAAAGTAAAGATTGTTGAAGATGAGGAATTGAGTGTAGAAGAAGAGGAAGTGTCTAATGAGGAGACTGACAAACTCACAATGTTTGGTAAGCATATTATCTTGAAGGGGAAGCTGTTTAGAGACCTTGAGGAATCAGAGATGATTTTCTTGATGGATACCTTGGATGTGCAAGGGTGGAAGGACATGGTTATTCGCCTTAAGGGAAGGCTGACTGGGAATGAGTTAGTTGAATTTATGGCCAACGCAGTTGTCAAAGATGGCAGGGTATCCTCCAAGGTTCAGGGGGTTGAGATTTTGTTTAATGCAAAGGAGCTGGGGGAAATACTGAATATCCCGTCTGAGGGTTATGATGATTACACAAGGCAAAGGTGGCCTAATATGGATGATTTGCCCCCAACTCTTCAAATCACCAGGTCTTTCTGTGAGAATGAGCAAGAATTGGAGCCTAGGGCAGTGCTTAAGAGTGAGATGAGGCCTCAGCACAAACTGTTCTTTAGGTTTGTGATAAAAATTTTGTTGTCTAGGCAAGAGCGAAGGTACATTACCAGCTACATGGATCTCAATCTCATGGAGTGCTTGTACAGGGGTAAACAGATCAATTGGCCTGCCTTCATCATCCAGCTCTTGGACATGGTTGTGAATGGAGCCAAGTCATATGCTATACCTTATGGGTTTATCCTGACTCCTGTGCTTGCTCACTTCAAGGTTCCGGTGAAGAATGCTGAAATGGCTACCGCTAAGGGTTGCTTTTGGAATAATACGTTGTTGTCCTGTGACTACATTGTTAATATTCCTGAGGATGAACCTGGTTCATCTAGGAAACTGCATGTTAATAGCAAGGTCAGGACGCTTGTGCAGGAAGGTGAGATAAAGGATGCAGAGATCCTTCGTTTGAAATCTCGCCTTATTGAGGTTGAAGCTGAGCGGGATGCTCTCAAAGCTAAATTAGCCAAAGAAAAGGAGAAGAATGAGGGTGTTCTTCATCAAATGCTCTCCCTTCTTCAATAAAATACCACAACCTCCTCTGCCCCTTCCCAGCCTTAGGAGTCCAGTGCCACCAAAATACCCTCTCTATGACCCAGTTGGGAATTGTCTTATCTTGTTTTGCTTTTTGTTTTCTGTTTTGCTCATGGTTGCGACTGTTTTTAATTCTTTTTGTGTATGGTGCCTGATCTGCATGGTTTTGAAGATTGACAAATGCCAACCTAGTTGAACCAGGTCCATCAGGGCAAACATAGTCAAACAGACCCATTGGCACAAGAAGCGTCCATGCACATGAGATAAATATTATCTTTGACCTAAGAGGTTATCTCCTAAGCAAATTGATAAGGAGTTGGACTTCGATTTCAGGTAGGACAGAATCAAGATCAAGGAAGTTGAGATAAACACAAATTCTTCCACCAAGGAAGAGTTGCATTAGAACTGAACAACAATATCTCAACTACTGACTCTATAAAATATTGAAGCATTCCTGCTGAAGAATTGACGCACAAACACATAAGTGAAACGAGAACTGAAAGCAAAATCACCAAAGCAATTTTGCAAGTAGAATCCTTGTGCGACACAAAAGCTACTTGAACAAGCTAGAAGAACCAGTTCCATCTGTTGTCTTTTGAGTCTGTTGGTTGTAGTAGGTGATTACATACTGTATCTCTCAGCTTTATCTAGAAGCAATTATAATAGGTACACATTGTTCAAGTTAGAGTTAACTTGAAGTTTGTCGCAATTAGATAGAGGCTAGTTTGCCACAAAGGGATTAGAGTTAGTCCTTAGGTTTACAAAAAAGTTTATTTTGTAAATGTTTGGATCAATGTTGTAGTGAAGAGTTTGGAAAAATCCTACTGGGAAGTAGGTCGTGGGTTTTTCACCTTTTGAGCCAGGTGTTTTCCACGTAAAAAGTGATGTGTTCTTTAAATTCTGCAATTACTTTTCCGCAAACTGTAGAAGTTGGAACACCAAGAAGAACCAGGTTCTTCTATAGAGACTGCACTCTAAAATTGGACACTACATAAATCACCCCTCCCCCCCCTTTGTGGTATTGACGTATAAAACATCAGGATGAGATGAATATTCAGAAGAGGAGATGAGAAGCACAAACTTGAGACAAAGTTTCAACATAATTCTCATATCCCTTTTGCAGCACCGAATTCTCCTTTTAATAGCTCGACTGTTCTTCCTTTTCCTGGGTCCCATACAAAGTTTTCTAATATTTCAACAAGCCTTTTACCTTAGTCTCTTGGCCACTCTCGTTCATAACAATACTCCCTTCCTCAATAAGAACCTTGTCCTCAAGGTTCGGGTTAAGAGCAGTGTTAGTTACACTTGTTCCGCCAATTGTATTTATACGAAGGTAGTCTTTGTGACAAGAAAAGATGTGAATAATCATCACTTTGTCAAGGTGAAATTAGATGGTGTTCAACACAACATTGACAACCTTTGAAAAAATGTTAGCACTAACCATAAGTCAACAAACTACCATCTTACCATGGAGAGGGACATACTTGACTTGAGTTACCTCGATAATTGTATGCAACCCATTAGCTAAAGCAATGGTGGACTCAATAAGCAGAGTGATATTGGGGCTCTTTACTAGAACTTGTTGTCCACAAGGGATAAATAGCGCCTTCCATCATCATCAATAACATATTGGAGATCAAGAAATTATTGGGTTGTAGAGCAGCCTAGCAGACATTTGTCATATAAGTACTCCCAAGAATAGGTGCATATATGAATCTTATTTTCCGGCAATCTAGACTCATTGAAGACGATTCAGTTGACACATTTTTGCTAACCACTACACAACATAGTGTTGCAGGGGATAGAAGGTTGAAAAGGTAAAAAATCAATCCCACATACCTGCTAGTAAGTTCCAGTAATAGGAAGATTGCCACATACTTTGTAGAATCTCTTAGTGCTGAGAACTCAAAATATATTTCAGGATCCCATACACTAAGAGCTGACGCAGTTGTGTGAACGATTACTATAAAGAAATTAGCATCATGAACACATGGAATTTGACTCAAAATATGTTTATCATAGAATCCCCCTGTATAACTTCCATTCACATCCTCAAGAAATACTTTAACAGAATGCCTTGCAATAGTCAAAATGACACCCTATTTCTCTATTACAAAATTATCACGATATTGTTCGTAAAAAATTATAGGGTCCAAAAAAAATTCGCAAGATACATGTCTTCAAAGGTCGCCAATTCAATTACCCATTTAGGAGGTCTGCTATCAACAGAGAAGGCATCTACATACCTCGTTGGCATAGCTTGTTCTAGATATTCATGCGGCACTATATAAATTTGTGTATTAGAAAAGCTCTAAGATCGAGTTGCAATAACCCTTTGTCATTTGAGAGAATATTTCCTCCATCCTTTTTGATATCATGGAACATCTAGTCGTCCATTTATGTCACGACCTAAATTACCCAGTCGTGATGGCGCCTATCGCGGAACTAGCCGACTCATTTACCAAACTAAACAATATTCCATTTCAAAAGTTTATCTTTCAAATTGTTCAATCGTAATTCTTTCAAAAGAAAACCCAAAACAAGGAAAAATATGTGGAAAATACAGCCCGACATCGGGTGTCACTAGTCATGAGCATCTAAAATACAACTCTGAAGTACTAAGTTCTATACAATATGGAAAGACAACATGAGGAGTCTAATAGAAATAACAATGAGGATAGGAGGGAGAAAACAAGGTTGCGGTCGCCATGCAGCTACCTTGCTAACTACGAAACTAGATAAGGATAAATCAACACTCACTTGGACGTCCCATGACACTTGAATCTACACACAAGGTGCAGGGAGTAATGTGAGTACGCCAACTCAGTAAGTAACAGTCATAAATAAAGGCCGAGTGCATTGACGAGTAGAAAAATCACGTAAAGTTTGATTAAAATCTCTGAATAAGTAAAATAATCCCATTTCAATTAATGTCACTTTAATTGGAAAAACTCAGTATCCCCCTCGGGAAAAAGAAGGTGTGACAAGTCCCAACGTGAAAGGGTAAGTGTAAACACTCAAGAACCCTTCCACGTTGGTGGTAATATCTTCCTCTGGGGCCGGTATCACTACCTCTTTGTCTGCATGTTACAATCCATCTTCACCTTTTCGAGGAAATTCTCAGGCAGGTATCGAGCATATGTATCTCGTTACTGGCTCGCAACGACTGGGGACCGACGAGGTTTTCTCGATCTTGAAATCGGAATTGATAACGCACCCCCAAGAAATACATTCAATTCCTCAAGGCGCGGTTCCACCGGTGCTTTCCTGCCGGCCGACTGAGAGGATGAAGCGGTTTCCTTTATTGGCACAGTCTTTGACATTTTTGCCATTCAGTTTTGAGGTCAAAGAAAGATGAAGATGAAGATATTTGAGTTTTAAGAAGAGGTTAACGGAGAAACTTAAAGATTTTCAGATGAAGAACTTGAAAAAATGCAAAGAGCTTTAAAGGTTAGAGCGGAAGAGGTTGAAATTAAAGTTTGAAAGAGTGGAAAAGAAGCCTATTTATGGGTTTCACGGCGACGATTCAAAATTGATAGTGGCCGACAGTCAACTGACACACATTAATAACCCGGGGAACTGTATCGACAGAACATTTCAGTCACCTCTGCTGCTTACGTCACGGTAATGATGTCATGACAGGTCGAGGTAAAAATCGAAGGCTCAATTCGTTTCTTGTCATTACACTCCAAAAAATGAGGGGACTATCTGTATACGGTTAAAACTGGGACCACCTGATTTTACTGATTAATCGAGATCGGGGTGATGGATCGAGGATCGACCCTATAATATATCAAACCGAGGCATGAGGATAAGGTACCGAGTTCGGAATTCGAGGTACCTGTCGAGATCGAGACCAAACGGGAAAGACATCGAGCAAGACCAAAGATAGCACAATAACAGAAAAACGAATTATCCGTGACTGGTCGAGGATCATGGCGGATTATCATTTGTAAACCATCTTATTCTGGCATATCTAAGCAATACATTACTCTTTCTCTCCGAAACTCTATTGTTCATAAGCTTATTTCATATTTCATAACTTATTTCTTAGTCAGTTCGAGGGTATCCAACTCGAGGGCTGAATTGCATCTAAATACTGGTTTGCTCTACTTTGTTGTTAATTTCTATTATCATTTATCGCATTTATCAATTGATATTAGGTAAAATCACGTGTCCTTAAAATCACATATAAATTTAATAGTTATTTGATTTCAAGGGCAAGCATATTCATAAAACAATCATGAAAATAGAACTGGGACACGTTTAATACTAGTGTCACGACCCAAATTTCCAACCTTAGGGATCGTGATGGCGCCTAACACCAAACTTGCTAGGCAAGCCAATGTTAGAGTTCGATTAACTATTTCCTTCAAAGTTCCATTTAAACATAATAAGCAATTATAAAATAAAATGAATCTACTGACTTTCAATGAAAAATTATAAATATAGACGAATAAGCAATTGAATACGCAAACTAATTATATAAATAACTCTAAGGCTACCCAAGGGTCTGGTGTCACAATTCACGAACTAACTAAAGAATACTACAAATAATGGGCTGGAAGAAATAATGTAACTGTTCTGAATATAATAAAATAGCATTATGAAAATAGGAGAAGACTCTCTGGATCTACGAACGCCGACATATATACCTCGTGTCTCCGAATAAACGAATAGCCGCTCTAAATATTTCTATTGTTGGTCGGTACCTGGATATGCACAAAAGAGTGCAGAGTGTGGTATCAGTACAACCGACCCCATGTAACGAGTAAGTGCCGAGCCTAACTTCGACGAAGTAGTGACGAGGCTACGGCGGGGCATTGACAACATATAACCTGTGACAATAATATATACAATAACACAATAAAACAATTCTACACGAACACGAAAAATATAACTGAGACAATAAATATAAAGCAATAAAGAATTCTAAACAAATAATTAAATACTACAACAAAAATAAAATAACTCAGCCGCCTTTTCCATGCCTTAGCTATAACTTACTCTCAAATAATTTTCAAGTTTCCATACTTTAACTTTAAATAAAAATAGTGCCAAAAAAATGAAAAAATGTAAAAATAAAATAGTAAATTTTCAAATCTTTGTTTTTCTTTGAAAATCAGTAAAAATAGAAATGTCCTCCCTTATCGCTCCTTGTTGCGGCGTGCAACCCGTTTCCACCTGTCCACCCTTAATGCTCCTCCCTATAAATATATCACCCTTATTACTCCTGTTGCGGCGTACAACCCGATCTCACCTGTCCACCCTTATCACTCCTTGTTGTGGCGTGCAACCCGCTCCCACCAGACATATCATATCAATTTATTTATGAGACTTTCACAATTCAGGCCAAACCTTTCACAATACTTTTATTTCCACAATTTCAAACAGAAAACCGTATAGCTCGTAAGCTTTAACCAATATCATTTCACAATAAAACCAACCAGAATATATGTAAACATCGTAACGCTGTCAACCCAGCTCAGTCTTTATGTACCATGATAAAATCAAAAGAACATCCAACACTTTTAATACACTCGCCACAACAATTGGCAACAATCAATTGAAACCCAACAACCATGTAAACCTCAACAATCATAAAACAGTTAAACTGCATTCCTCATCACTTCCTCAATATTATCAATAATGGAACCAACAAAACATATACATATATATAATTTGTAAAAACAATGCCAATCCGCTCAACCGTTTTGTACCACAAGGAATCCATCTAAAACAACAATACTCTTTCCAAAATAGCCACAACAATAACTAACAATAAAATAACAAGACCAAATAGTCATAGAAATAATAATGGACATAGAACAATTAAAATAAGAATCAATTAAGTTGGGAACGGAAAAGGGATCATGCTTAACATGCAAATTGGGTGGTGCATAGATACTCGTCACCTATACACCACACTCATGCATTTCACATAGCAAACAAGTGGGGATTCCTATTCCCTCAAGTCAAAGTTAGACCAAACACTTACCTCAATTTTGCAGGCCACTCACCGCTCAATTATAGTTTTTTCCTTTAGAATCGTGCTCTAACTTGCTCGAATCTAATCATAATTACTCAATATCATTAATTAAGGCTAAAGGAACTAACTTTATTGAAAATTATAATTTTTCCTAGGTTTTCTCCAAAAAAAGTGAAAACCCGACTCTGGGCCCTCTTGGTCTAAACTCGGGGTTCAGACCAAATTACGTTTACCCATTCACCCACGAACCCAAATATACAATTAGTTTCGAAATCCGACCTCAATTCGAGGTAAAGATTTGATTTTTACAAAATTCTCTAATTCTACCCAAACCCTCAAATTTTATCATGAAAATTCATGATTTTTTATTTAAAAGTGATGAAAAATATTGGGTAATTGAAAGAGTAGAGTTTAAAATTGATTACCAACACTTTGGAGATGAACTTGGGTGGAGAAAATCGTCTCTTGGGCTTGGTAGTTAGAAAAATATAAAGAAAAAGGTTGCTGTCCGAGTTGGTGTTTTAATAGGTTAGGGTTGCTGTGATTTTTTTCTTTTTCTTTTTAAAGAAAAAACGTGGAGCACCAGTGCTCCAGAAACTGTTATGACAACAATTTTTTTTTACAAGTTAAAAACATCCCGAAGCCTACCCGAAACTCACTCGAGCCCTCGGGGCTCTAAACCAAACATGCACGCAAGTCTAAAAACATCTACGGACTTGTTCGTG
Organism: Nicotiana undulata; assembly: GCA_005239495.1. NCBI lineage: Eukaryota > Viridiplantae > Streptophyta > Magnoliopsida > Solanales > Solanaceae > Nicotiana > Nicotiana undulata. The sequence goes on along the minus strand of ML265890.1, from coordinate 5,593 downwards.
CGATCAAATCATGAAAATAACATGTAAAACTATGAATTTAACCTCGAAACTCATCATTTTTCTCAAGAACACTTAACTTTCACTATTTCTCAACCGGACGTCTGAATCACGTCAAATAAACTCCGATTCTCACCGAATTTCACCGATAATATGCAAATGCTATAACAAATCTGTACCAGATTTTGAAACCAAAATACGGGCCCGATACCAGTGGTTTCAAACATTAATTCTTTTCTTTATTTCATTAATATTTCATCAAAACAATTTCTTTCAAAAATTGATTTCTAAGGCTTGGGACTTCGGAATTCATTTTCGAGCATACGCCCGAGTCCCATATTTTACTGCGGACCTCCTAGGATCGTCGGAACACAGATCCGGGTCCGTTTCTCAAAATATTGACAAAAGTCAACTATAATCAAATTTTACCTCTAGAAATTTCTGTTTCTCATATTTTCACATAAAAGCTTTTCGATTTCACGCCCAGACTGCACACACAAATCGAGGTATTTAAAATTAATCTTTTTATGACTATTAAACCTAAAATAAAGTCTAAATTCATAAAATGACCTCTTGAATAATACAACTAGCCTACTGGGCTTTTCTGAATGATTGTTATTTCACATGGAAGATGATAAAGACAGTGCAAAACAAAATGATAGATAAGAGTAATGAAAAAGGAGTTAGAAAGTTCTCAACGAAGTAAATGAGCTTTGTCATTTTGTATCCAACGATAGTGTTCGAGTTTTTAGCGAAAAATTTAATTTGTCGTAAAATTCCATTGATGGTGTAAAAGTAAAATTATATTTATATATATTTAGAGACGAGAGGCTTTTGCACGATAGTCTTACCTTAGTGCAAATGTTCGTAAGCGAAAGAAATATTCTTTTAATTCTGTAGGCAGCAGTATTCTTCATTTAAGCATGCTATTAGCCTGAATATTTTACTATTTACTCCAAATATTAAGTCAAAACTTCATGTTAGTTTTTGCATAAGTCACGTAAAGCAAAACTCGGTGGAAAGAAAAAAAATATGCTTACTGTGCAGTAGCTCATACACCACATATGAGATATAAACCCACTAGTCAAATCAGGTGCGACGAACTCTGACTAGGGAATCTGCTAGTGAGGAGAATCAATCTCGGGTCTACATGTGAAAAATCACTCATCCAACTCGTGCGGGCCATTGATTAAGATGATGCCATTGTATGATTGTATCCTTAAATCAAATCTCAATATTTATTTGATTTGGTATTCTTTTATGCGGTTTGTTCCAATTTCAACAAATCGCATAAAATTTGGTGGACGTATAATATTTTTCATCGATCACTCATAAAACCTTTCTGTATAGATTTAAAACACCGAAAGCTTTATGATTGATAGAGCGTAAATCATAATCTAGTATCCTACTTATATTCCATCTCTATTTTTCTTCTTATGTACACTAATTATTCGTTAGTGTCGAATCAGGCTTACTGGAAATTCAGAAAATAACCCCCCCTCCCCCACCCCACCCTCAAAAAAATAAAAATAAAATAATAGAATCCGCCAAAGAAAATGCAATACGATAAAAGAGTTCGATCCGCCGCGTAAGATCCTCGAATCAACCACGACTACCCTAATTAGGAGGCAAAGACTTAATATTGATGGAGAATCGAGGCTATATTAAACGTGATCCACGTGCACCACCTTTTTCTTTTCATTTGGTGTCTGTTATGTGCATTCAAGTTCAATTAAATTTAAATTCGTGTTGAAAAGTTTTACATTAAGAGGTAAAGCGTTTTCGGACAAAAGCGACTTCATGCTTCTCGAAATGTTTGATAAAGAATGAATAAGTACGTACCACTCCACCACTACCGAGTGCGCCGTCATACATACAACTACTCCACAAATGAACCTCCAAAAAATATCATTTCCCTGCTTGGTGCTATAAAGCTTTACAACAGTAAATAATGACACATACGAATAAGGAAAAAAGAAAAAGAGGAAAGGGAGAAAAGAAGCATCGACGTTCGCCAGGTAAATAATAGAATCCAAAACACTACTAAAATTTCGGGGAAAAACGATCACAAAAAGTGATCAACTTTGGTCTCTATGTTAAAGAGACCAAATATTTCGGGTATCAAAAAAAGAGACCAACTTTGGTCGCTTTATTATTTTAATAATATAAATTTAACGACCAAAGTTGGTCTTTATATTTAAATTACAATATTTATTTATTTATTATTATACAAAATATAGCGACCAACTTTGGTCTGTAAATAAAATAAAATATTTTAAAATATGAAAAATAGCGACCAATGTAGGTCGCTATTTTATTAATTTATTTAATTTGTTTTAAATAAAAGCGACCACAATTGGTCGTTAATTTCCAGAAAAAATAATTTTTTAAATAATTTTTTTAATTTGTTTTAAACCACAGCGACCACAATTGGTCGTTAATTTCCAGAAAAAATAATTTTTTAAATAATTTTTTTAATTTGTTTTAAACCACAGCGACCACAATTGGTCGTAAATTCCAGGAAAAATATTTTTTTTAATAACATAGCGACCAAAGTTGGTCGTTATTCTGGAAATCTGAGTTCAATAACGACCAACTTTGATCGCTTTTCTGGGTTTTATTTTGGCAGAAACTGCCTATTTTGGCAGCCACACCAACTGCCAGCATACCAAATCCTATTACAACAACAACAACAATAATACTAACACAACAACAACAACAATACTAACACAACAACAATACGGACTAACAACACAACAACAACAACATCAAAACCAATATTAAAATCAACAACGTATAAAGTTCAATAGAACTAACACATTTAACTAACAAAACTAAGTTAACACTTATTACAAGCCCATTCGAAAACCGATTCTATTGTCTAGTTCAAAGTATGTAAAAGTAACTAAGGAAAACTAAGTATATAAAACTAAGTGTTCTTTCAGCATCCTCGTCCGAAAGTTGGATTGCCTCGACCGACTCATTAGGTGGTTGACTGCGTATGAATTTCTCCACGTCAGATGCGAAGCGACCCTATAAGAAAAATTACATTGAATTAGTATTTCAAATTTTATATAAAAGTAAATCAAAATACTTAATGAAAAGTAAAAAAACTTACATGTACAGTCGAGGCTCGGTGAATAGCTCATCTTACTTCATTGGCATCATAAAGCTGTCTGGTGGCTTTGGTGATTATCCTCGTAGTAATATTACTCGGGATGAACTTCGATACAGAGAATAACTTGGATACAGTACCTGGAAGGGTGTATCTTTGATAAATTGTTGTTCTCATCAGCGACAATGATGATGAGAAGGCAATGGCATGTGTTTCAAACAGTGATGGTTTCAAACAATAATTGCTGCTATTGACTAATAATATACCGATTATTCTATTATTGATGTGTTAGATTTGATAAGCTTGAAATCGGAATGGTTAAATGAGAATTCAGTCACTTAGTCTTTAAAAATAGCCTTTAAATGGGAAAGTCAAATGAGAGTTGACTTATTGGTAAACGACCTTGAAATGCAAATTTTACGGCTCAGATAGCTTTGTTAGATGATTTGGGACTTAGGAGTGTGTTCAAAATAATTCTTTGATGTCCGGTGTAGAATTAGGCTTGAATTGGCGAAAGTTAGTTTTTTGTGATTTCCGGTTGGCAGTGGAAAATAGGCTATCGGGGTCGGAATAGAATTCCGACAGTTGGAACATGTTCGTAATATCATTTTGGATGTGTCTGCAAATTTTCAGGTCAATCGGAGTTGTTTTGGATACTTTCGGCATCTTTGGGGGATTTTAAAATTTTCAAAGTTCTTAGGCTTGAATCCGATGTAAATTTGGTGTTTTGATGTTAGTTTTGGTGTTTTGAGAGTGAAACTAAGTTTTAATGATCATATGTGATGTGTTGGTATAGTCGGTCGGGGTCCCAAGGAGCTCGGGCGAGTTTTGGATAGGTTTGGGCTGCATTGTGCTCGTTTTTCTTATGCTTCGACGTCGTTTCTTCAAGCATAAATGATATCATATTGAACAAATGAGCTCCAATTACTGTTTTGAGAGAAGAATTAGATCCGTATCGTAATTACAGACCCGTAGCAAAAAGAATCGTCGAATTTGGACATCGTATGAGGATTTTATGGCCATTTTATCAAGGTTGCCCAGATCTTTATAATTAATGACGAAATTGCCCGTGACGGCGTATTAAAAACCTGCACTATTTGCAAATCTTAAAACCTACATATCTCCTTCATTATAAGGTCAAATTGAGTGATTCAAAAGCCTAAATTGATTAGAATTTCACAAGAACAGTATATATATAACGAGCAGTTCGAGTTTTCTTCTAATTTTTGACCGGGGAGAAGCTTTTTGGGCGATTTTTGAAGGAGAAAATCAGTGGGTATCATAGAGGTAAGCAATTTGATTATTAAAACTCGTTTATGGGTTATTATAGACCATAACCCCAGCCTTTAGTTCATGAAAAACAGTAGAAAAATAGGATTTTGGGGCATGGGATTATGAGACCTTCAAGGGTCGATTTGAGGGGTCAAACGGATTCCGATTTTCGGTATTCTTTATATGTACGGACTCGTGGGAAGATGAAGAACACTTTTCTGTAAAACTTTCTGAGTTTCGGGACGCGGGACCTGGGGTCGGGTTTTGACTGGTTTTCGATTTTTGAGTTAAATTCAATATTTTTCAATTGGAATTTATTCCTTAAGCATATGTTGATGATAAAAATCTGAACTTGGTAGATTTGGAGCCTTCGGAGGTTGATTCGAGAGGCAAGCGTGTTGCGGAATAATTCCGGGCTAGTTTTGAGGTAAGTAATGTCTT
>ML265888.1:23392-71915 GCA_005239495.1 Nicotiana undulata | reverse complement strand
CTCTTGGACTTCATCTTCTCCGATGGGGTTCTGGTCGTCTTCTCCGGTGGATTCTCACCGGAAACTTGATTCTCTATCATCTCCTGGACATCTACATGTCTCTCACCTACTCAGTGATATCTTGAGTTCTTCAGACGAACCTGGAGCGGTTCACTCATCTCCTTTGGGCCTCTTGCCACTTTCCGGCCTTTCCCCGACTGTTTGAGTAAGTGTTACAGTTTCTCCGGCCTAAATTGGTGTCATCTACGAGGTTTTCCCTCTTTTTGGGTTCCACAAAACCCTAATCTTCTATATATTAGATTTTCTTTTAAGATCTGTTCTATATTTACAATATCGTGAAGCTTCTCTATGTTTTTCTCTGGGAAATTTTGTTTTTTAACAATTTCGAAAAAAAACTAGGGTTTCTATACCTTGTTCTCAAAACAGTATTCCCTTTTTTTATTTTAGCCATCTATGCTATGTTTAAGCGATCATCTCATGATTTCTCGTTGTTTGAACTGTTATTGCTGAAACCCTAGTGTTCTAGGTTGATCATTTTTGTTTGACTATGTGTACTCGTGTGTTCTTTATGGCTTTTGCTCTGATTCATTGTTATGACCTCTTTCCGTTAATTTCTATGAGTATATCTTCGTGTCAATTAGTGATTGTTATTTAAATGTTTGAAAACTCTGACCTCTACCCTACTAGTTGTCTACTTGTTGATTTATATTGATCCTTTTGTGTAAGAATCCCCAGGCCTGTGATGCTTTCTTTGAATAGATGATCTTGTGTATTTCCTTTGTAATTCTGTACCAATTTTTGAATGCTTTCCTCACTTATATGATACTTTCCTTTACTATATCGGATTCCCTGTAACTGTAATTACTTCCGAGATTCTTTCACTTGATTTTCAAAGCTAATACCCTAGTTTACTTTATAAATATAATGTTAGTTCAACTTTCCTTAATTATATACTATGTATTTGGCTCTTATTATGTTCCATATGATTTCTTTGTCCCTAATTAAACAAAATCACTCTTATAAGTTGATTTCCTTTCCTTATTTAGCCCTGGCTGCACCGTTTGAGCTTGACTCTTTAATTGAAGGAGTCCAGTAATTTAATTGATACTAATTGGTTGTATTTCCATAATTATGCACTTTTTGCCTATGTGACTACTCATTGTTCAAACTATATATACATGTCTTCTCTCTTTACACAGACACTCTAGACACACACTCTTGACTGACACGAACACACTAATATCTTGAGAACACTGTTATCACACCAAAAACACACTAAGCACCATTGTTTTGAACTTTCTTTATCTCCATACGTATCTTCTCTTGCTCTTTGCATCAACTGTTGACTACTCAGCCGGCTGAAAGCCAAGACTGAGTAATCTTTGTTCTCTTTTTGCTTCTGCACACTACTGTCCTACGACTGCTCTATTATTCTGCATACTGTTGTTGCTGCTCTATCTCTTTGCATTTTGCTATTCTCTATCACTCGACTGGTATGTCTCTAAGCTAGTTTTATAGTATCTCCACACTATATGCTTCAGTTCTTGTTTATCTACTTGTTGTTCCTTTTGTGCTTTATCTTGTGGTTCTACTGCCTACCATGTAATTAGCATGACTCTATAATGTCCTTTCCTTTTTGATATTCTTCTTTCCCCATATGATTCTCTATAACTGTTTGAGTCTTGTGTAATTAGCATGTCCCTGCTCTTCCTCTTAGCCTAATATGTCTCTTGTTTCCTCTTGTGTGACTCTGTGTGAGACTTATGAAACTAGTATACTTACTCGTTTATGGGTTGATGTTTCTCATCTCAAAATGACCATTGTTACATGCCTAGCTTCATATGTTATAAACCTGCCCCCTCCACATGATACCTGAATGCTACATGGTTCTAATTTCATCCCTAATATGTGACTCTGTGAATCTGTGCTGCTTTGTAAACAACTATGTGGAAACTATGTGAATCTGTAACCTTATTCTACTTCTAATTATTTGTCCCCAACTCCCTATCCCTGTTTGTGTTTGTTCCTTTCCTGAACTCTCTACTTGTTGGATTGTTGTTGCATTGCCTCTCCCTTTTGCAAATTGTTTTACAAAACGCTTTATTATTCTCTGAAGTTATTTTCAAAAGAACTGATGTTTCAAACTACTCTTTCAAACTCAACACTCTTTTAGACTATAAGCACTTCCCACTACTCTTAGACTTTAGGTTCAGCCCCCTTCGTGTGAGCATTGCCTTGGGGACCTTGAGTACCCATTGAACTTTGACACACAAGGCTGGCACTCTACACTGCACTTACTCATCCTTGGCTAGGGTACCTGGGTGTGAGGCACTGTCCAGGATCTTCTGAGGTCCTTAGAGACTATGACACATCTGGGGTTACAAAAGGTCTTGGCATATGGCATGTTGGATCTGGTACTTGGGCCTACTGTCAGGCTCCCTATAGTGTATCTTCTTAATTTTCTTATTCATTTGTATAATTTATGTAATAATGGTCTGTAATAACTTAATGTAAATGAATACTCGGGGCTGGATAGTGAAATGGGTGGGATTATGCATGTTTAGTATAAATTCGTGTAGAAATCATGTTTAGGATTTACTTCGCATATGTGTGCAATAGAAATCTTGTTTAGGACATATCAACCATGCATTAGAAATCATGTCCTTAGGTATATTTATGTCTGCATCTCATCACATGCATACTCACTTAGAAAATCATGCTAAAATACCCGTAAAAGGTCGCTATAATTACTTCTCACATAGTGATCATGTCCGTAGTTAAATAACTAGATGAAATGGTTGTTAGTAATATCATCTCTTGTATATTCATGCCTCACATCTAGAAATCCTGTTTAGGTTCATAATAACAAGTACCCATCAGAAATTGCATTAGACATCATGTGACTTTAGGAATATGTGTTCGTTTTCAGCATGTGTTCAGACTCTCACGTTAAACCCTACTGCAAAGAACTCCTAGAAATCATGTGCTAGGTTCGACGGTTTAATGAAACCATATCCCTGTACATCTGTGTAATAAGTAACCTCGTTTAAAATAGACTTCAATGATTGAAAACATTTTTCTGAATTTAAACCCAAACTGGTTTCATACTCAACATCCTTCTTGCATTCTTAGATACCATGCCTATAAGATCTACATTTTCTCATCATATGTCTATTAAAATCAAGGTCTAGGGATCTGCATTCCACTTATGTCTTAAAATAATAAGCAACATATATTCAGACGCCTAGGCAAGCCTTAGGATCAATATTTGATAAAAATCTTATTAATCGTCTTTATACATTGCCTATTAAGCAAATGGTTCTAAAATCAATCATGCACTTTTTTTCTGGAACTCATTAAAATCCTATATTCGCTACTGTCTCTATGCTCAAAACTCCTGCTTTACCTATAAACTGCTGGATTTTCAAAATCATTTACTCTTTCTTTGTGAAATACATGCAAATCACTCTATTTGTTTTAAAAATCCTGCTACTGGGTTATTCTTTAAAACTCATTCATTCATCTGCCAAAACTCATTGAAATCTACTATTTTTCACACTCAGATCTCCTGCTTTAGGTTTTGAACTTGAGACTTTAGTTGTGTTTGAGACGTGCTATTTACATGTTTTTATTTGTGGAGGATCTATGAATCATATGTCTGTTTATATGTATCTTGTATGTGCAAGTCCTAATTGTTTCTTTACTTGTCGCTTAGAGTTTATCCTTTAAAACATAAGGGTCAGCCTAGCACTCACCTTGTAGGAATAGTAGTCTTAAATACCCTCCAGAACTTATAGAGTGGGGTGGGTAATAGCACGCAATAAGCATTCGTGACCAACACACGCGCTTTAAATAACCTTTACGGGGTGGGAAGGGTAGAATGCGGATATGATGACCGGTGTGCTAATACCACGTGTAGTCCCTCATTGAGGATGTGACATACCGGGTATTGCATTGATGTGATCCATATTACTTTAAACCTAGGATAGTTCTTTTCAAATATTTATTCTAATGTTTTCCCAAAACCTTTAAAGATTTTCACACCTGTTTGAAATTCCCTCTTATATGAACCTTGCTTGCTACTTGTTCATCGTCCAAATTCACAAAATTTCTTGGCTGGTACCCACAATTGTGGATCTTGAGGGGTGCCTAACACCTTCCCCTTGGGATAATTTCAAGCCCTTACCCGATCCCTGGTAATGCAAACTAGTTTATGAGTTATCAACTCTAGGTGCCCTAATGCACCATAAAAATCGTTAGGTGGTGACTCTTCCTTAAACCCTTTTCCTTTAAGGAGTTGTCCAGAATGTCATAAACCCGATCTCTCCGTACCTAACCCGTGTGATAGAAAAATGGGGGCGCGATAGTATGCACATGTCTTATTTGGATTAACCCATTGAGAGGGATTCTTAGGGGTCACAGCAGGGATAGGATTGACATAACTAGAAGCTTTCAGTCTTTCATATAGCTGGTCCATAGTCTCAGCAATGGTAGTGTATTGTTTGGGAGGCCTGCGAAAAAAGTTGGGTTGAGGTCTTGGAAAATTTTGGCGAGCAGGGGATGGCTGGAAGTGAGATGGTTGAGAGTTGTAGGTATGGTAAACAGTAGCTAGTTAGGAATATTCTGGGAGAAGTAGGCTGATAATTAGGTGGTAGGGATGGTTGATATGTTGGTGTGGGTGATGACTAGTAGGTGGGCGGGGGTGCTTGGTATGTTGGTGAAGGCACTGGTTGATATGTGAACGGGGGTGATTTGTAGGTTTGATATTTCAGTGGGGATTTAGCCCTCTGTGCAACCATTACAGCTCCTACATATCTCTTTTTAGACGAACTGCCAGATTGCAGCGCCTTGTTCGTAGCCTGAAACGCTTCAAAATTGGTAACCATTCCGCTTTTGATCCCTTCTTCAATTCTCTCACCTAATTTGATAATGTCTGAGAATTTGTGGTTTTTAATCACCATCAACCGCTCATAATACTGCGGGTTTTGTGCCCGGACAAAGAATTTGTTCATTTGTATTTCATCTAGGGCAGGCCTGACCTTACCTGCTTCAGATCTCCAACGAGTAGCATATTCGCGGAAAGTTTCTGTGGGCTTCTTCTTAAGATTCTGAATATAGAACAAATCTGGCGCATTCTCCGTATCGAACCTAAACCGGTCCATGAAGTCTGATGCCATGTTCACCCAATTGGACCACTTCTTAGGGTCTTGGCTGATGTACGAAGACAGAGCATCCCCTGTGAGGCTCCTCATAAATAACTTCATACGAATCTTTTCATCTCTTCATACTCCTACCAACTTATCACAGTAGGTCCTCAGATGGACCCTCGGATCACCTGTACCGTCGAACATCTCGAACTTAGGAGGTTTATAACCGTCGGGTAGTTCGACATCGGGCTGTATACAGAGGTCTTCATAGTTCAGCCCTTCAACCACCTTGCTTCCTTCAACACCTTGAACTCGGCTAGACAGTTTCTTAAGTTCTTCAACCAAATTCTTGTTATGAAAATCCTTCTCACTAGATTCAGGTATGTATGAAATGGGTTGGGTGGAGTGTGGTAGAGTTTACACATAGATGGGGTTGTTGTGATGGCCTGGCGCCTGGGTATAGAGGTAGTCATTTGTGGAGTTTTTCGGTTCAGGGATGATCACTGGGGTGTTCCTCGGAGTGTGGCAGGTGTTACATTGTGGTGGAATAGTTGGGTTTTTTTGGTGGAGTTGTGTGATGAGTTGTGGGAGGATTCTGTTTGTTTGGTGTGTTCTGAGGAAGTATGGGGTTTTGGGTGTTTGGATGATTGACATCTGGAATACTGAGTGATAAGGATAGATTTTCCATATTTTGGACATTCTCAAGCTCTCCTTGAAGCTTCAACAGCCTTTGCTCGAGTTGTGTCATAGCCTCATTCTGAATCTAAGTACCTTGACTTTCAGTAGCTTCCACTAGCGTTGTGTTGTCTTTCCTAATATTCCTCGAATCTTCCATTTCCCTTTGCCTTTGCTTTTTCTCTTAGGTGGACTAGGAGGAGGAGAAGGCGGAGGGCCCCTGGATCTTGTATAGTATGATGATGATGCCATAAAGCACGAACCAACCTTTGGGGAGGGGAATAATCAAAAGAAAGAAAACAAAACAAAAACAAAATGTAGCCAAGTTAGTGAGGATCATGAGAAAATATTGCAGTATTTAAACACATAGTGCAGGAATGTAAAGGCGTGTCCTAATTTGGGTGCCTCGTTGTGACCGAGGTAGGCCTAGCGACAAATTGATTTGGGGAACTTAAATGCCAAAATACTTCATTTAATTAATGTAAAATAAAATAGATGAATCCAAAACGACACTGAAATAATAAGTAGGAAATAAAGTCACTAATGGCCATTGTCTTTATTACATTGATTAAGCGAAAAAGGAAATCTTATTCTACTTGGTCCCAGAAAGACCTTCCCCAAATTCGGCATCTTTGATCCCATCGAACAGGTTCCCTAGCTCACGCAGTCCCAGCAGTAGGTATGCCCTAGCCAGGTGTCCTCCTTCATTACCCTCAGCTTTCTGATAGTATTCGACCCTTTTGATGATCTTACCTTCCAGCTCCATTATGCCTCGCTCCAAGTATTCCAGCTTCTTGTTGGAACGGATGGTCATGTCTTTACAGTCTTCTTGTTGGTTTCATGTATCTCACGGTGCTCATTCTCAGACTGGTGAATCCTCTTGTGTAGCCGATTGTACTTTACCTGAGCCTCGGCACTCTCATCTATGATTCTAAGGCCTCGTCCGATCCCTGGCCTGACTAAACCATCCAAGTCGTCTTCTAACCATCCTGGGTAGAAAGGTGCACATCCAGCATGGTACCTGTCTGATTCAATTGTGTTCTTCTCCATTACGATTTTACAGTGCCACATGTGTTGGGCTTGGCACTTGTAGGGAATGTCATCATCTTGGAAATCAGCTCGGAAATGGTTCATCTTGTCGACCCTTCGTACAACATGCTTTATGCCTGCTTGTCTCATGACGCGGATAGGAACGTAAGGATATATTCCCCTCAGCCTGATTAGCACCAAGTGTGGCGCATCCCTTGACCTGACAATGAATTCGTCAGTTGGAAACCACTCGAACATCCATTGTACCTGCTCCTCAGTGAGATTATCAAAGAATTCTACCCACTCCTTGGCAGTCTCTGGCTGAACAAATCTGCGGGGATATATGTCATCCGCTTAGGGTGATGGAAGGCGATGTGGTCGTTCCACGCCCTTCGCGGATATTCTTGCTGGTACTGAACTTTTTGGAGATGTTCTAAGAGCCACAGTTGTAGTAATACATTGCAACCCTCGAAAGGCTTAGGTCCTTTTTTACACTGTTCCAGAGCTCGGTAAATGTCTTCTATGATCATCGGGACAATGCTAAAGGCTTGCCCGTCAATTCCCTCCGTCAAAGTTTTGGTTACCATAGCCAACCTAGTGTGAATCATTTCCTTCTTTGTCGGAAACACGATCAACCCCAAGAAGTAAACAATGAAGACAAATACCCTACGGTGAATGTGTCCCAAAGACGTGATGGAAAATTCATCATGATGAGTACGGTACGACTTGCTGTGACTGTATCTTTCTTATAAGTACTCGAAGGGTATGTATGACTGTTTCAAACATTCTAACTCAGTGTTCTTATTTAGACCCATCATTTTCAGAAAGCCCTTGCATGTGCGGTTCTCGGGTACCAATAACCCAGGAGTTTCCCGGGCTAACCCAGTTAGTCCACCTATTTCCTCTAGCAACAGTGTCATCTCAATGTCCCCAAAGCGGAAGACGGCTCTTTCACTATCCCAAAACAAGGTGGCAACCTCGATCAACATGTTGTTGGGTTGGATGTCTAGGAGAGACGGTAAGTTACCCAGTTATTTCTTGACAAGTTTCTTATCGCTAGAGTGAAGATCCTCCCACTAGTTTAGAAGATTTGGGTGGATATTGCTGACCATGCCGAATCTAGGGACTTCGTGCCTCATATTTCTGCAAGACAAACATAGTTAGGCCATTACCCCCACCAAATTTGACTACTTATGCATTTATGATCAACATATAAGCATTTAGTTCTCCAAATAAATACACAGAACGTGATTATGTCGGTTGGGATTATGAAAAACCCGGTGGACTTTTGACAAGGCTATCTTAAAGGGTCATTGTGCGGAAAAAAAATTAACCCGACTAGGTTTGACCATGATGCGTGTACAATATAAGCGATTTGACTACTTATGCATTTATGATCAACATATAAGCATTTAGTTCTCCAAATAAATGCACAGAACGTGATTATGTCTGTTGGGATTATGAAAAACCCGGTGGACTTTGGACAAGGCTATCTTAAAGGGTCATTGTGCGGAAAACACATTAACCCGGCTAGGTTTGACCATGATGCGTGTACAATATAACAGATTAAGGTTTCTATGGGGTCTTAGACTGGTACCCTTGAGCGGAAAACTCAAGGGGGAATGCACGGAACCGTCGCCTGCACCGCTGATCAACTAGTTTTACCGCAAATAAGCCTTTCCAAATTTAGGGGTGATATAAAATAGGAAGGCGCAACCACTCATCAAGAGTTGCTATAGGATTTGTATTGGCACGAGTGGAGTATGATGTTGAGCATGATTATGCAATAAATAAGCAATAAATTCATGTAGTCATATATTTGCACGTTGTGAAAGCAGTAAATACAACAGTTGTAATTAAAAACGATTACAAAGGGAAACAAGGAAACATGTTAGTTTGCTTTTGAGAAAGATTAAATACTTGAAGGAAATAAACAATTAATTGCACATAAGGGGAAAGGGAGGAGGTACAAATATTAACAAAGTAGAGGTAAAAATTCACAAAGCAGTTTGAAAAATGGTAAAAGCCTAAAATCCCCAGCAGAGTCGCCATGTTGTCGCGCCCCCTTTTTCACTTTTCCTTTCGGATCGGTCAGGGTTCTTGACATTATCGGGACAACTCATTTCCTTTTGGGAAAGGGGTATATAAGGAATTGGAGAGTCGCCACCTAACGAGTTAAGGTGCGTTAGGGCACTTATTAAGGGTCATTACAACACTGATTAGTAAACCAGAGATTGGGTAAGGGCTTGAAATTACTTCGAGGGGAAGGTGTTAGGCACCCCTCAAAGTCCACAATTGTGGTTCCCGGTCAAACACCTTTGTGAATTTAGGCAAGTAGGAAACAAGCAATTAGAGTTTAAAAAAGTAAAGGATTTTGAAAAGATTTGCAGTCTAAGCACACATATGTGCTAAAGTTTAAAAGATTTGAAGTCTAAGGGTTTATGACCTATGCATATATATGTAAGGAATAGGGGAAGGGGGTCCTAGGTTGTTTATCCTATAGGATCACATCGGTACAATACCTGGTAATCACTTCTCAGAAGAGGGGTTACACGTGGCATTAGCGCACCGGTCATCAGATCCATATCTACCCTTTCCCACCCCTTAGCGGTTATTAAGTGAGTGTTATTTAGCGACCTCTATGCGTGCTGCTACTTGTCCCTTCTTAATGGCCCTGGAGGAATTTAGGACCTCTACCTATAGGCAGTTCTAGAAAGACCCCTAAGGTTTAAAGGAGAAAATGCTAAGGCGACAAGCAAGAACACATAGGACTTCAGCAAACAAAACAGGAAGGAGAAAATAAGAGGCCCAGGTTTACCTCCGAAGATAATGCATGTAAACAGCACGACCCAGACACAAATAAGGGCAGTATTATTAATCAGGATCCTAGGGCATAATGTCTGGGTGAGTATAAGAACATAAGAGATATGCAGTTTTATTTTAGGAAGTCAGAAGCATGACCTAATCCGTTTGCCTACTGATTTTTATGCCTGTTAAGCATTAAGCAGTAAACGCAAAGAGGCAATTTTCAGTTTTATAAGAATTAGTTACCTAACGCTTGTCTAGGCGTGGGATAATGCACAATTGTTACCAGAATTATAAAAATGGTGTGGGAAGCTACTAAAGATCTCAAGTGACATATTGAAATGCTAGATCTCAAAATGACCAGTCGGACCATTATAAAGATGTAAATTTGTTGGTTTTTTAATATCACAAAATGCTTTGATCACATTACCAAAGAAAGTATGTATATGTTACGGTTACTTGATTTCTAAATCAACTCGATTCTCATAATCCAACAAAGAAAACATTGACGGGAGCAGGTAAAACCAATTTCGTTTTAGTTTTTCTGCATGGATGATCAGAATTATCCATGAACTTACCTATTAACTTCTCCAAACTGATTGATTGCTCTTTAAATGCAGTCAAAGTTGTGACTAAACAAGATGTGATGCAAATTAAATCAATATGTCTCTTCATGCTCAAATAATTTGAATGAAGATTGAGTTGTAAGATTTTAAATTTTAATTAAACAAGACGTGCCGTGTGAGAATGCACGCGTAATCTATAGATTTCTTATCAAATGAAAGACCAGACGAAAAAACATAGTATAAAATAGACACACTTGAATGCTCTCTTGACTATATTTGCCTAGGCCATTCAACATATTCTATACATATCGAGTAGGGAAAATAACGACGGCAATTCAATTGTTTCTAAAATTACAAAACATCAAGAATCTTTTGGATTCAAATCATTAACGTGCTTCCAAAACTTGCGCTTGTAGTATAGCAAAATAAGTTATTACTCCCTCCGTTCCAATTTATATGAATCTGCTTTACTAGGTACGAAGTTTAAGAAAAAATGAAGATTTCTGGAATTTGTGGTCCTAAACAAGTCAAAAGGGGATCAAGAGTATTTGTATGATAATTATAAAAGCTTATACTTAAATGTAGAATTAGTAATTTATATTGTATCCAAACTTAAAAATGAGTCATTCTTTTTTTAACGGGCCAATAAAAAAAATTATATAAATTAAAACAAAGGGAGTATTATAATTATTAAACTCAGATTTCTAATCAAAAGACACTTTGTACAGCTCATTCTAGGGTCAACTGACATATCTTGTCAACCCCTCTATTCATATTGACTAGATGATCAAGGAAAAAAACAATTATTTCTAAAGATAAGTTTCAAACATAATTTTATATAATTGACCCCGACAATTGACATTATAGATAGGATTGCTTAATATACGGGATAGAAAAAGCGAGACGATACTTCGGTATAAATGTTTACCCTTGAAATTGGATAACAATTAAATTTATAATGTGGTTTTAAGGACACGTGATTTCACCTATTACCAATTGATAAATATGAGGATTCGTAACAAAAATTAACAATAGAATAAAGCAAACCAGTGTTGAAACAGAATTTAGCCCTCAAGCTAGGGTGCCCTCGAACTGATTGATACCAGAACATTTAAAAATAAAGCAAGCTGACGGACAAGAGAGTATAAGCTAAAGAGAGTGTTATATTGCTTTTTATGCGAGAACAATGTGTGTTACAAATTATTAGAACTCCCCTTTATATAGTAGAAGAATTCTATTTACTGTATAACTCTAATTATAGAAGGAAATCCCTTGATTAGCTAAACAACCACTCCTGATTCGATTCGTTCCGAGATTTCCGCCATGATTGTCGACTAGTCATGGATATCTCGCTTTGTGTTATTATGTTCTCTTGGGTCTTGATCGGTATCTACCTTGTTTGGTCTCGATTCTTACTGGCTTCGATCTCGACAAGCACCTCGAATTCCGAACTCTATACTTTGTCCTCGTGCCTCAGTCTGATTTCCGACGGGGGCGAACTTCGATACATTTCCATAGTCTCGATCAACTAGCAAATCAGGTGGGACCGGTTTTAATTGTATACAGATAGTCCCCTCATTTTTGGAGTGTAATGACAAGAAACAAATTGAGCATTCGAGTTTTACCTCAACCTGTCATGATGTCACGCTCGTGACGTAAGCGACGAAAGTGACTGAAACGTCATATCTGTACAGTTCCCCAAGTTATTAATGTGTGTCAGCTGGTGGTCGGCAACCTCATCATGTTTTACATCCCTCGGCTTAACCGAGGTGGGTTAATAAAGCTCCAACGCCGAGACACCAAAGTCTTCATCTCCAGTATAGACGAGGATAAGGACTGAGGCTAGATTGATTAATTCATTAGGGTGAAGACCTCGGACCTAATTTCGGCCAAGAAGATGCCATTTCCTGATAAGTGGAATATAAAATGTAAGTACGATCTCCTTCTATTTGTTTACTTGGAGGTTCCCCGTTGCTCCATTCATTTTCTGAGGAGATGATTCAAGAGGCTCGGGCCTTGAAGGTCCCCTCCATAGATGGAGCCCACGGAAGGGAGGACCCCCTCCGTGATTACTTTACTGAGGTCGAAGATGCTACCGGCATGAGGGACTTGGAGGTTTCGAGGAAGGAATCAGGAAAGGCATCGAGACTCTTCAACAAAGCATAGTGAGCTCCAAATCGGGTAAGCCTTAACTCCCCTTGTCGGTATTGCACTTGTGTTTATTTTTCTCCTCCTGTCTAACTTCCTTTCTTCTTTCTGTGTTGGCCTCAGCACTTTATCAGGAAGCATTTTCTTGGTCTCAAGATGATTTGAGTCGGTAGGCCGACTTTCAAAAGCTTACCGAGGAGGGGAACGCCCTTACACTTCTCGGTGGGCAAAAAGAAGAAGCGATCAAGGACCTCCAAGTCGAGTTGGTCGCTGCTCATAATGAACAGATCGACCTGATTGAGCAGGTATTGAAAACTTTAAAAGCTCATAGCATCGGTTCGGGAAATATGGATAACACTTCAATCTTACAGGTTCAGCAGAATATCGAGAGGATCGAGCAGTTCCGTAAAGAGGTTAATATGATGAAAGCGGAGACCTTAGGATGGAAACAAAACATGGGCCGCCTTGCCTCAGATAAGGAGGCTCCTCGAGCCAGCTATCATCATATGAAAGTCATCTTTAGGTCATGATGGAAAAGAACTTGGCACATGCCAAGAAAATTGAGAAACTCCAGGCTTGGGTTTGCCTCTGGACTTGCAAAGGCCATATCTGAGGCTGAAAAAGTTAAGGCCGATGCAGAGGGGATCGTGGTTGTCTACCGGTCCGATGTTGAAGCTGCTCAAGCCCAAGAAAGAGAGTCTGTTGAGACCGCTCAAACTCGAGCACACTGGGTAGCCGAACTCGCCAAGTGTCAATCTCGGAGGGAAACCCTCGAGGAGATCCATGCCTGAGGTTTCAATCTCACTAATGAGATAGAAAAGGCCAAAGGGCTCAAAGTCGATGTTAGGGCATTGTCCTCCTCCGATTATAATGATGACGCCGGAATGGAGAGTTGGTCCGAGAGCGGGGAGGGGGGCCCCAGTAGAAGAAGCTACCCCCCAGAATAGTTAGAAACCTTAGGATTTTTCTTTTTTGATCTTTTGTGCACGACCCTGATCGATCCTTGTAAATATCACCATATATATATATATATAAGATCTCTTTTCTCTTTGACTTGTCTTTATTTCATTTTCTGCCTTGTGAAAAAATCTGTTTCATTCATGCCTTATGAAAATTTTGTTCATAAGTTCGAACCTTAGGCAATTTGATCGAAGTCGGACTAATGTAGTCTTTATAATCGAGTGAGTACTTGCTCAAACTCGAAGTAGGATTACCCTTAGGTTTTATTTAAGTGAGGGTGACTTCTCGAACTCAAAAATAAAATGGCTCTTAGGCTCCTGGATTAGGCC
This sequence comes from Nicotiana undulata, assembly GCA_005239495.1. Lineage (NCBI taxonomy): Eukaryota > Viridiplantae > Streptophyta > Magnoliopsida > Solanales > Solanaceae > Nicotiana > Nicotiana undulata. The sequence goes on along the minus strand of ML265888.1, from coordinate 58,256 downwards.
GATATGGCCTTAAAAAAGAATGGCTTTTTCCCTTTTCGTCTCAAAACGTTAATCATATAAAAGTTTGTTATGACTTAGCACGAGATACATTTGTACCCATTAGGGTTTTCGAGGGTTGGTGTTATCAAAACTCTCTATTTCGTTATGCCTTAGCATGAAATAAAATTGTTCGAGAGTTTGAACAATTCGGTACCCCTTAGGGTTTTCGAGGGTTGATGTTATCGAAACCGTTTGTAACTTTGCCGAGGGTAGCCCTTTTAACCGGTTTTGTGAAAATATTCGAACGCCTGTTTTAATATGGAATTCAGACGTCTCCAAATCGTGTTAATTTGGTTGTAGCCTTTAGCTTAGGATTTGCCTCTTGGGCTCATTCCCGATTACACTTCGAACAGTCCCCAAGTGGGGTAGCCGTGGCCTATAAAAATGAGGGTTGCCTTTTTAAGGTCTTACGATGTCGATGCTTTAGTAATTCGATTACGTCGATTTTTCAAATGATAGTCCCCCGAGTGTGGGGCTAGTTGTTTGAACTTTACTTGTGATCGTCCCTTAAGCATGTTTCCACAACAGATCAAAAGTATGAAATTGTAAAGTAAGCAATTCTCTAAGGCATGAAATATTTTTGCAAGGAAAAATACTTCTCTCAATAGATTATGCATGCGTACATGTTTTCCATTAGGGCTTGACTAATCTACATGGGCACAGTTCGTTCGACTGTTTGGACCTTACATACAAAATTTACCTATTGAGACCATGTTGACACGAAGTAATTTCCTTGTAACAAAGTTGACATTCAAAGGTGATGCCCCCCAGTATTCAAGGTTGATTGTAAAGAAACCTCGGATACTATTGAATTGTTTTAAGTTAGAACGAACAATGGTTTCCTCGTTAAAAACCTCGCTGGAAAACCCATTTGGAAATAAAACCGGTCTAAGGGAAAAATAGTGCAACACGTGCTTTCATACCTAAGGACTTTGTGTTGAAGAATACCCTGATGTATTCGATTGGACACCTACAATTGGTTAGTATAAAATATAAATGAAAATGGAGAAGGTCGTACCTTAGTAGTAATATTATTGGAGGAGTGGTATGTTCCAATTGTTTGGTAATTGCTCGTCGTTCATCGTGGCATGTTTGTAGGATCATTTTTTGACGATATCGAGGACCCGATATGGTCCCTCCCAGTTTGGGCCAAGTTTTCCTTCGTTTGGGTTTCGAGTATTGAGGGTGACTTTTCAAATATCTAAGTCCCTGATTTAAAGTGTCGAAGATTGGCTCTTCGGTTGTAATACCTTTCGATCCACTATTTCTATGTCGCCATTCGAACGAGGGTGGCTTCCCGTCTTTCATCTAGCTATTCGAGGCTTGTATTCATAGCCTCGTGATTTGACTCTTCTGTTGCATACCGAAACCTGAAGCTAGGTTCCCCGACTTCGACCGGAATCAGGGTTTTGGCACCATAGACTAAAGAGAACGGTGTTGCCCCTATACTGGATTTCGACGTTGTACGGTACGCCCAAAAGACCTCGGGAAATATTTCTCTCCATTTCCCTTTAGCGTCGGTCAATCATTTCTTTAGATTTTGAATGATGGTCTTGTTTGTCGATTTGTCTTGTTCGTTGCCACTAAGATGATATGGCGTTGATAGAATCCTTTTAATCTGTGGACTTCGAGAAACTTTGATTTGCTGCCCACGAATTGCTTCCATTGTCGCATACGATCTCGGCAGGCATCCCCAATCGACATATAATATGGTCCAAGATGAAGTCTATGACTTCTTCTTTTTTTGACTTTCTCGAATGCCTGTGCTTCAACCCACTTAGAGAAATAGTTAGTCATTAACAAAATGAATTGAGCTTTACATGGTGCCAATAAAAGAGGGCCGACAAAGTCCATTCACATTCTATGAATGACCGTGGGGATAAGACTGAGTGGAGTTTCTCCTTGGGTTGGTGAATCATTGGTGCATACATTTTTTGCACTTTCGAACAAACTCTTGTGTCTCCTTTTCCATATCGTCCCAATAGTATCCTGCTCTGATGACTTTGTGAACCAATGACTCGGCACCGGAATGATTTTCGCAAGTGCTTTTTGAATTTCCCGTAGGACGTAGTCGGTGTCTCCTAGACCCAAACATATTGCCAATGATCCATCTAACATCCTTCTATACAGTGTTTTGTCCTCGGCCAATGTGAATCGTGCGGCCTTCGTCCACAAAGTCCTCGATTCCTTAGGATCCGATGGAAGCTTCCCGTTCTTTAGGTATTCGATATACTTATTCCTCCAATTCCAGGTCAGACTTGTGGAGTTTATTTCGGCGTGGCCTTCTTTGATTACTAACTTCGAAAGTTGTACCATAGTCCTCCAGCTAAGCTCGTAATATTCGACTGATTACCCCAAATTTGCAAGGGCATCAACCTCGTTGTTTTGCTATCGAGGTACTTACTGCAGGGTCCATTCTTTAAATCGATGCAGAGCCACCTGTAGTTTTTCGAAGTACCTTCGAATTCGGTCTTCTCGAACCTCAAAAGTTTTGTTGGCTTGGTTTACCACAAGTAGAGAGTCACATTTGACCTCAATGACCTCTGCTCCCAAACGCTTACCTAGCCCGGACCCCTTCACATTTGATGTGTCATCTGTGAAGAGGTTCCACACCCCCAATGATGTACCCTATTTTAATAATAGTTCCCTATCGACCTCGGGTACGAGGGCAGGCGTAAAGTCGGCCACGAACTCTGCCAAGATTTGAGACTTGATGGCCGTTCAAGGTTGTTATTCGATATCATACCTGCTGATCTCGACTGCTCATTTGGCCATTCGGCCCGAGAGTTTGGGCTTATGCGTAATATTTCAAGGGGGATAGGTAGTTACAACACAAATTGGGTGACATTGAGAATATGGTTTTAATTTCCTAGAGGCGCTTATTAGAGAAAGCGCTAATTATTTTAAGTGTGGGTACCGGGTCTGGGCGTCACATAAGGTTTGACTAACATAGTAAACAGGAAATTGCGTACCTTTCTCTTCTTGTACTAGGACCCCACTTACAGCGATTTTCGAGACTCCTATGTATAAGTAGAGTTGCTCGTCCGCTTTCGGAGTATGGAGCAGCGGCGGGCTCGAGAGGTACTATTTTAGTTCTTCCAATGCTTGATAGGATTCCGGGGTCTATGCAAAATTGTTCTTCTGTTTAAGCATTGAGAAGAACTGGTGACTTCTATCTGAGGACCTCGAAATGAATCGACCTTAAGGCGACTATACTCCCCGTTAACCTTTGTACGTCCTTAACATTATCCATGACTGTGATATCTTCGATTGCCTTTATTTTATCAGGGTTGATTTCGATCCCCCGATTTGATACCATAGAGCCGAGGAACTTGCCCGAACCGACCCCGAATGCACATTTCTCCGGGCTGAGCTTCATGTTGGACTTCCTTAGTATGCCGAAAGTCTCCTGCAAATGTTTCAAACGGTCCTCTGCTAACAGGGACTTAACAAGAATATCGTCAATATAAACCTCCATTGATTTACCTTTTTGTTCTTCGAACATTAGATTTACTAGGCGTTGATAAGTAGCACCAACATTTTTTAGTCCAAACGACATTATGTTATATATCAATAGGTGCCGTATTTAGTGATGAACGAAGTCTTTTCATGGTCCTCCGGGTTCATTTCTATTTGATTGTACCCGGAGTAGGTATCGATAAAACTAAGGATCTCATGGTCGGCCGTCGCATCGATCATGAGATATATATTCGGCAAAGGGAAGGAATCTTTAGGGCATGCTTTGTTTAAATCCTTATAGCCTACGCACATTCTAAGTTTATTTCCCTCTTAAGGGACTACAAGTATGTTTGCTAACCTTTCGGGATATTTTACCTCCCGAATGGATCCTATTTTGAGAAGTTTGGTTACCTCGTCGTTGATGAATGCATGTTTTACCTCGGACTGGGGCCTTCTCTGTTGTTTTACAAGGCGGAACATCGGGTCCATGCTCAGTCGATGTGTAGTGATCTCTGGTGGTATCACTGTAATATCTAGGTGGGACCAAGCAAAGCGATCCATGTTTTCTAAAAAACTGAATAAGTTTTTTCCTGAGCTCGGGAGTTCATCCCGTTCCCAGGTATACCTTTCGTTCGGGCAGGTATTCGACCAGAATGACTTGTTCCATCTCTTCGACTATTGATTTGGTGGCGTTGGAATCCTCGGGAATTATGAAAGATCAAGGGATCCAGTAGTCATCATCCTCGTTCGTTCCCTACTTCTTCGACGGAGTCGAGACTGGTGCCTGTGGTTGCTATTTAGCTTCTTGTTTGCCTTTAGACTCTGATCCCTTTGTTGAGGAAAGCGCCGATACCGGTATTACTTCATCAACCTCGAACATCTCTTTGGCAGCATGTTGTTCTCAATACACCATTTTTACTCCATCCGATGTCGGGAATTTCAGCGTTTGGTGAAGGGTTGAGGGGACCTCCCTCATGTTGTGAATCCAAGGTCTTCTGAGCAGGGCGTTGTATCTCATATCGCCCTTGATCACATGGAACTCTGTTTATTGAATAATCCCGGCTACATTTACTGGTAAGATGATTTCACCTTTCATTGTTTCACTCATCATGTTGCCATTCAGAACCTGAGTTGCGGGCACGATCTGATCTTGTAGGCCGAGCTGCTCCATGACCCACGATCGAATAATATTGTCCGAGCTTCCTGGATCAATTAAAACACGTTTAACCTGAATATTATTCATAAGGATAGAGATTACCAATGCATCATTGTGGTGTTGTGAGATCACATCTACTTCCTCGTCATTGAACGACTACATCCCTTCTGGTATATAGTCTCGAGTTCGTTTTTCCCTAGTGATCGACACCTTGGTGCGTTTAAACACGCACCCTTGTGGAATTTCGACCCCACTAACAGTCATGTGAATCACGTGTTGTAGTTCTTCCTGATCATTTTTCCTGTTTGCAACCTTGTCTCTGAAGTGATCTTTAGCTCGGTCGCTCAAGAATTCTCGAAGGTGACCCTCGTAGAATAGATTGGCCAGCTCCTCCATTAGTTGTCTGCAGTCTTCGATTCTATGACCATAGGTACCATGGTATTTTCATATTTGATTGGGGTTCCTTTGAGTTGGATCAAGCTGTAGGGGTATGTGACATCTGGTATCCTTGATCCGTCTAATGGATGATACAATACCCGATGCGTCGATGCTAAAGTTGTATTCTTATAGTCGTGGTGCTTATGTGGGCTTGACATGCTTATCAAAGCCACTTTTACTCATGAGCCCTCGGGAGCTTTTTCCTCGATCATTCATTCTATCATTTCGAATAGGATTACGTCCTTAGCCGTCGTTTCTACGATCTGCGTTGTAAGGTTGATACCGATCTCTGTTTGACCGGGGTTCTCTGTCGATATCCCTTTGAATTTTACTGATAGGCCTATTTGGGTAAACGAAACCGGAAGGGGTCCCCAATTGATCATCCTCGACCCTGATCTTTGACTGGTACAAATTATGTACATTGGCCAGGTCACCAATGGATATTCAAATAAATTCTACTTTAGTTGTCGTGATGCCATCGAACTTCGTTCTTTCAAACCTTGAGTAAAAGGTTGAACAGCCCAATCATCTGTGATTGGGGGTAGGTCCATGCATTCCATATGGAACTGGGATACGAATTCCCTTAACATTTCATTGTCTTTTTGTTTCACTTTGAATAGGTCTGACTTCCAAGTCGCAACCTTTATTGCGCCGACGTGTGCCTTTATAAAGGAATCTGCAAGCATGGCGAATGAATCAATTGAATTGGGCGGCAAATTGTGGTACCATATCATCGCCCCTTTCCATAATGTTTCTCCAAACTTATTCAATAGAACGGATTCAATCTCGTCATCTTCTAAGTCATTCCCCTTTATTGCGCACGTATAAGAAGTGACATGCTCATTAGGGTCGGTGGTCCAATTGTATTTGGAAATTTCTGGCATGCGAAATGTTTTCGGGATGGGATTCAGAGCCGCACTTAGAAGGAAAGGCTTCTACACGAACTTCTTCGAATCCAAACCCTTTAGAATCGGTGGTGTCCTAGGTATTTGGTCAACCTAGGAGTTGTATGTTTCTACCATTTTGTCATTTGCCTCGATTTTCCCTTTTCCTGATTTAATCCGTTTAGTAAGCTCCTTGAACATTTTCATGATGGTGGGTTCAGTCCCTGATTCAATTGCGTTTGATCTCTTCAGTACAGTTTCGACCATGTGAACAACTTCTAGTGTGGGCTCAGGTTCGACCCTACTTGGTGCACGGTTCTAGGTTTGCAATTGTGATATAGCAGCTTGCTGAGCCTGTAGCATCTCAAATATCAGCTGAAGGCTTACTCCACCATCTTCTCAACCCTATGTACCTCGACCATCTGATCAAACTTCCCTGCGTATGCTACCTTCGGAATCAACGCCCTGATTTGCATTTAGGCGACATGTGAATTGACATCGACGAGATTTACAATTAGTACTCCCTCGAGGTCAGCCTGAGGCACTTGATCTCTGGGGCGTCTATATTGTCGTTTTTCCCGTGAATACTAGGTCGTTGTAACCATGTGTGAGTGCTACTTGTGAGTTTGACATGTTTATCCTGAAATCATAAACACTTACGAGAACAAGCATAACGCACTGTGTGTTATTGGAATCGGTATTAAGCAATCACTATTATCCTTAGCCCGATGATGAGTGCCAAACTGTTTACCCTTAAAATTGGATAACAATTAAACTTATAATTTGGTTTTAAGGACACGTGATTTCACCTAATACCAATTGATAAATATGAGGATTTGTAATATAAATTAACAATAAAGTAAAACAAACTAGTGTTAGAAACGGAATTCGGCCCTCGAGCTAGGGTGCCCTCGAACTGATTGGTACTAGAACTGTTAAAAATAAAGAAAGTTGATGAACAAGAGAGTATAACTTCTTTTTAGTAAGAAGATGGGAACCTAAATTCCTAGCATCAACAACGAAACACACATATACAACAATATGGACTCGATCCCTGAGCTTCCAACAGAGTTTTACGATCTTGAAATATTTCAAAAAGTAAGAAACAAACTATGCATGCTATTAAAAATTGGCACATGCACCTTAGCAACCTCTCGTGGCCGTTATGAAAGAATTTGCATAGAAGTTCCACTAGAGCAACCATTAAAGTCCCATGTCTTCATTGGGACACACAATCAACAAATACTATACGAGAGTTTAAACATGCTTTGTATTAGTTGTGGCAGACTGGGCCACACGGGAACCGTTTGTCCCCATAGCTTAGTACACACTCCCTAAATACATTACTACCATATCCCTCATCATCCTCTTCCAATACTACAAAGCCTACATGTGACAATCAACCAACCGACTTAGAATGGAAAATTGTAGTCTTTCCTCGAAGATCCAACACACAACTAGGGAGATACAAACATACACATAATGACGATACAGCAGCGCACACATCACCACCACGGATAGCACCTAAGGGGAATCCTACCACCACGTCAAAGCCAGCAACGACAGCTGAACTACTACTTGGTATGTATCATACTTTTTTCTCCCCAATACCCAATTCCCCATCCCTTACTAAACAATTAATTAAACAAATTGGTTTATTGGTTAATAGCAATTTTAAAATTATAAACACACTTACTAACAAACTGGAGGAACCTAATAACGAGTAGCAGTGAATCCCATATATTGATTTACAACCCCAAGAGGAAGCAACCCACCCACCTCTAGTTGGCCCAACAAATCACCCAAGTTACATTACAGACCTAATCAAATTCATACCCTTACACATGCTACAACACACGTTAATACAATGAATAGTGATCCCATGGACACTATGCAAACACCACAACATGACACGTCAACAACACCTCCCTACACCGCCAATTACGCTCTCCTAACCAACAACCCTAAATCGGAACACACAACCCACAAACGTTCCTAGTAGGCAATGATGACCTACAATTGCTAGACCCAAAGACAAACACCACACTCCAACTACACAACTCTGCCCCATACAAATAATTCCAAAACCCGCCCACGTGAACAGCCCATATCACATGCGCCAAATAATCCACTACCTTCCTCCACCCCTCCCTCCTCTACTAATATTGTCACAACATCATTAGTCATTTCTCTCAACACGCAACAATACCCTTCTTCTATTTCTATCTCAAACAATCTCCATGCAACACTACAATGCACCAACCTTCCCACTCAGAACTCATCACCAATGTCCCTCCCAACTCCCAAACAGACCACTAAATCTTCATTTCCTCTCTCCACCAACAATGGCTAACCAAACTCCACCTCCACAAAATGCCATGTAATCTACACCTCCCTAAACCCTTCAATCCTCCCCAATATTGGCTCAAGATGGGGTTACACGATCATGCCTTGACCTTCTAAATGATATTGAACAACCAAGAAGTGATCATTCGTCTCCAAAATCCCCAAGACCTAGAGCAAATAGTTATGCAGGCCATGGCGGCTGCCATGAATCCTTACGGACAGTAATAATGGGCCAACACACAAATGACTCATCCACTGATATGGGGGATACATCATCAACTCCAGCTATACAACTATGTATGGAACACTCCTCCTCCATATCAGCCGAACAATTATGAGGAGTTACCCTTCTACCCATCAAAACAGTCTCTCATCCCATGGATGCACGATCACACTTACATGCAAACACCAATGATGCCACTGTCCCCGATGGTTCCATTCGAATCACTTACTCCATCACTGATCTCCATGAGCCCACAACCACCATCTCCATACGACCAAGAAATTCTTTCACCTCAAGAAATCGCAGCACTTATGGAAAAGATGAGCGAAACAAGAACGGAACCAGTGTGGCTAAGGGCTTGGCATATCACCGTCCTAAAGGAGCATTACGCCAAAAAACATATTTCTCAACTACCCCCCAGAAGAGACCAAATGTTTGATCAAGCTACGCCAACAGTAAACCCGGAGACGGGGAAATTTGCTTAGTAATCACTCCAACACTCAGGGAACTGACCCCCTAACACATGGAGGAGACATCAACTCTGGATGAGCCTCATCAAGCTCCCCTAGCTACACCCACACGCACTAACACTATGAATTTCATCATTTGGAATTGTCGAGGAGCACAGTCTCCAGAATTTAGGAGAAACATTAGATCCATGCTAAATTATTACAAGTCACAACTGGTAGTTCTCTCAGAAACACACCTCATTGAACATGTCACGTTAGGGGACGACTTTGATTTCACTAGTTACTCATAAGCTCCAGCGGAGGGACAATCAGAAGGTATAGTGGTATTGTGGGACAACAATATTGTGCATGTCACTGAAATTGCAGTTACAAATCAGGAGATCTACTGCATGGTGCAGGTGTGTCCTCAAGGCCACTCTTTCATGTTATCAGGCATATATACTAATAATATATTAAATAATCATAAATTACTTTGGCAAAATCTCATGTCTATAGCATATTCCTATAAGGGTCCTTGGTTAGTGGGGGTGATTTTAATGGGATACTATTCTCTAATGAAAAATTTGGGGGCTGCCCTATCAACAATTCCAGGGCAGATTTAATGTTAAATTGTTTAAATTATTGCCATCTAATAGATTTAGGCTTTTGAGGAAGTAAATATATGTGTACTAATAAACGTCGAAAAGGAGCTTTAATTCTTGAAATATTAGATAGAATAGTAGCAAATTATGAATGGATAAATATTTTTCTAGAGGCACAAGTGCAACACCAACCTGGAATTCACTCCGACCATAGTTTGTTACTTTTATGTTACACCCCCTATTTTCGTACGCGAAAGTACGTCATAGATAAGTTTATGAAAGCTCGGGAATGAGATTATTTTAAGATTATAAGCATTTGATGCTATTTCGAACAAGTGATGAGTAAATTCGTGAAGGATAAAGGGTACACGAATTAAAGAAAATGAGTTTCGTTGAAAGTGGCCAATCTGGGATAAAATACGGCCCGAGCTATAATACCTGATAATTATGGACTAGTACCATACAAGGTACCACCTGACCATGACAGTGAAGTATATGAGGTATGTTACAAGTAAGTGGTATTTTAAGTAATTTGAGATAATTCTTAATTATGCGGCCATTGGTTAGTTACCGGATAACGAGACATTATCTAATTACCTAATAAGTGGATAAATATTAATAATTTTCACCCCACCCCTCCAAAAACGTGGCAGCCAACAACTTTCCAAACAATGACTCATGGTCACATTGGAATAGGTGGCAACAAATGGATAATTAATGACAACACTTCATATCTTGAAAACATGAGCAAGACTATTTCATTTCTAAATAATTTCAACACTACAACTAGATAAAGCCTTTGCACGTTATTTCTTACAAAATATTCCTACACCACTTCACTCCTTACATTTGAAATACCATCCCCACAATCATTGATACAAATTATTAGTCATTTTCCTACAATTATAATTTATCAAGAATTGATAGTTAGGAAGTTCCACAAAAAAAAATATAATGTTTCCATTCTTATAAAACTTTCAGCAGATTTCTGATTCTCAACATTTCATAAGCAACGAGAATTTTTAGAAACATAACAATGTATAAATTTTGCGGTTCTAAAGGAGTACGGTGCAACATTTTCCAAGAATATCATAGAAATTTTTCTCTACTCCAGGTATGTATGGCTAACTCTAATCTTCATAGAATAGACCCGTTAGCGTTCGCTTTCCGGGTAGGATTCTCTTGTTGATTTTCTATGGACTTTATGTGCCTTATGTGCCAAATTGGGAAATTCTTGCTTCTATTTCGTTCCATGTTACTACCATATTGTTATGCTATTTGAGTGTATGAATTGTGATCATCATGTTCCTTCTTTTACTATGTGTGTGATCCTCTTATGTGATGGGTGTGGTAAATGTGAAAGGTTGGATTGATATGAAATATGAATCAAGATATTGTAATGATTTTAAAATACGAATCTAGAGGTTGAATTGATATGTAACATAAATCAATGGATCGGGTTGTTATGGAATATGAATCAAAGGATTGTAATGATATGAAAGGTGAGACAAAGAATGGAATGATTTGTGATGGGGATCAAAAGATGAAAAAAGGATAAAAATAACCTAAAATATCCATGAATCGACAGGAGAATGTCCTAGGGTAAGATGGCCTATCCGATCAGGCCGGGATAGGACTCCATGTCGTACACATGGAGACGTGATATTGTGATATGATGATGATTTTAGCCTCACTGTTTCAGTTGACATGGCCTAGCCGATCGGGCAGAGATCGGACTCCGTGTGAACATGCCACGGTGGTAATATGAGGTGTGATGATTATACGGGCCTCACCTAGGATGGCTTAGCCGGTCGGGCCGAGACCGGACTCCGTGTGACAACGACACGGAGGTTTAGTAATAATAATAATACTTAAACTTAAAAGACTATTAACCAAAAGATGGCAAAACGGGATAAGAAACATGGTGACTCTTGTTGGTGTTTTCCTTTGCTTCGGTGAATATATGATGTCCCTATTTGTATCATTGCATGTGGATGGTTATCCTATCTAGAGTAGGTTTGTTCATACATACTAGTACTATTCAATGGTACTAACGTCCCTTTTGCCGGGGCGCTATATATTTTAAATGGATGTAGGTGGTTCTATAGTAGGTAGCGTTGTTCGCCAATAGTGGTGCCTTCCCTCCATCCCTTCAGCAGTTCTGGTGAGCCCCACTTCCTCTCGGGGCTGTGTGTAGTCCATGTTGACTCAATTTGTATACGTTGTCTCTTTTTGAGGTATAGCCAGGGCCTTGTCGCCGACAGGTCTATGTATATCTCTCCGAACTCTTAGAGGCTCCATAGACACTGATGTGGGTTGTGTAACTTTTGTGTAATTGTTGGATTTATTCGTAACCGTGATTTCGTACTGTAAATATTGTAATTAGTATGTATATTTTGGAAGATCTAATGTTGGTTATGGTGAAAGAGGAAAATGGACCTAATATTATGAATATATGCTTTTGATTTATCTCTTGCTAACTCATGTAAACAATGTTTGCTATAAACACGGGGAGAAACGAGTTGGGTAGGAAAGGCTAAACAGGCTTACTTGACCTGGTTCACTCGGTTAGGCGCCGGTCCCGTCCCTCAGTTTTGGGGCGTGACAAACTTGGTATCAGAGCCTAAGGTTTAAAAGTGTCCTAGGATGTCTCGGAGTCGTGTCTAGTAGAGCCCTTCTTATCGGTGTGTTGTCGATCACATCTATAATTAGGGGGCTGCATGGACATTTAGGAATACTACTCTTCATTGGTATTCTATATCGTGTGATGGAGTGAAAGGTGAGGTTGTTTCTCTCTAACTCGTGCATTGTTTCAACTTTCAGTAAATGGCACTCAGGAAGAAAGCTCGACTCGGCCTAGAGGCCTATGCCACCCCAAGTGTGGCCATAAATTCTCAATCTGATGGTGCGGGTGAGAATAATTCCCCGACCATGAATCAGCCTGACTCCTCCGTTCTAGGCCAGACCATCCCAATTCCTGCTCCAGCGAAGGGTGCTATGATCCCTCCCGCTGATATTCCTAATCCTCCTCCAGCCCCAGCTTCCGGTCCCGGTATTTCTGATGGGGACCTTAGGGGATCTATTCAGATGTTGACGCAATTGGTGGCCTCTCAAGCCCAGAGATCAAATGTTTCCCCTACGTCCTCTAGCGATCAAGGGGATTCTTCAGGTTCCAGGGTCAACCAGTTTCTTCAGCTAGCCCCTCCAGAGTTCACAAGTACTGACCCCGAGGCTGATCCTCAGGATTTCATCGACGAGATGTACAAGACCCTCCGAGTCATGCGTGCTACTGAGACAAAGAGAGTAGAGTTGGCCTCCTATCGTTTGAAGGGAGCGGCATATTCTTGGTTCGAGATATGGGAGGATTTTTGTGAGGAGGGGAGCCCTCCGGCAAGATGGGGCGAGTTTGTAGATGCCTTCATAGATCATTTCTTGCCCGCAGAGACTAGAACATCCCGTGCTACAGAGTTTGAGGTCCTCAAGCAGGGTAATATGAGTGTGTGGGAGTATCATATGGAGTCCGTGCCTATTTTGAATGAGTTCCTTGATGTTTTTCCGGATGAGCTTCCTGGGATTCCACCAGACAGAGAGAAGAGTCGCATGAGCACACAAACAAAGTTAGTGTCGTATGGGCTGCATGATATAAGGTGGTGACAGTTACGAGATTAGAAGGATTCTAACTGCAAGTTGTGGCATGGGAAAGAGGCCTAAAGGGGGGAATGCCCTGGCATTTGGAATTACTCATAGAACAACTGCCTAAATGGCAAGGAGAGTATTAAGCTATTCACAAGAGCTATAATTTATGAAAATGATAAGAGAATCAGTCAAGGTTCGAGGACGAATGTTCCAAAGGGAGGGGATGATGTTACACTCCATATTTTCGTACGCGAAAGTACGTCATCGATAAGTTAATGAAAGCTCGGGAATGAAATTATTTTAAGATTATAAGCATTTGATGCTATTTCAAACAAGTGATGAGTAAATTCGTGAAGGATAAAGGGTACACGAATTAAAGAAAACGAGTTTCGTTGAAAGTGGCCAATCTGGGATAAAATATGGCTCGAGCTATAATACCCGATAATTATGGACTAGTACCAAACAAGGTACCACATGACCATGATAGTGAAGTATATGAGGTATGTTACAAGTGGGTGGTATTTTAAGTAATTCGAGATAATTCTTAATTATGCGGCCATTGATTAATTACCGGGTAACGGGACATTACCTAATTACCTAATAAGAGGATAAATATTAATAATTTTCACCCCACCCCTCCAAAAACGTGGCAGCCAACCACTATCCAACAATGACTCATAGTCACATTAGAATAGGTGGCAACAAATGGATAATTAATGACAACACTTCATATCTTGAAAACATGAGCAAGACTATTTCATTTCTAAATAATTTCAGCACTAGAACTAGATAAAGCCCTTGCACGTTAGTTCTTACAAAAACTTCCTACACCACTTCATTCCTTACATTTGAAATACCATCCCCACAATCATCGATACAAAATATTAGTCATTTTCCTACAATTATAATTTATCAATGAATTGATAGTTAGAAAGTTCCACAAAAAAAAACATAACGTTGCCATTCTTATAAAACTTTCAACAGATTTCTGATTCTCAACATTTCATAAGCAACGAGAATTTTTAGAAACCTAACAACGTATAAATTTTGTGGTTCTAAAGGAGTACGGTGGAACCTTTTCCAAGAATATCATACGGATTTTTCCCTACTCCAGATATGTATGGCTAACTCTAATCTTCATATAATAGACCCGTTTGTGTTCGCTTTCCGGGTAGGATTCTCTTGTTGACTTTCTATGGAATTTATGTGCCTTATGTGCTAAATTGGGAAATTCTTGCTTCTATTCCGCTCCATGTTACTACCATATCGTTATGCTATTTGAGTGTATGAATTGTGATCATCATGTTACCTCTTTTACTATGTGTGCGATGCTCGTATGTGATGGGTGTGGTAAATGTGAAAGGTTGGATTGATATGAAATATGAAACAAGATATTATAATGATTTTAAAATATGAATCTAGAGGTTGAATTGATATGTAACATAAATCAATGGATTGGGTTGTAATGGAATATGAATCAAAGGATTGTAATGATATGAAAGGTGAGACAAAGAATGGAATGATTTGTGATGGGGATCAAAAGATTAAAAAAGGATAAAAGTGACCTAAAATATCCATGAATCGACAGGAGAATGTCTTAGGGTGAGATGGCCTATCCGATCAGGCTGGGATCAGACTCCATGTCGTACACATGGAGACGTGATATTGTGATATGATGATGATTTTAGCCTCACTGTTTCAGTTGAGATGGCCTAGCCGATCAGGAAGAGATCGGACTCCGTGTGAACATGCCACGGTGGTAATATGAGGTGTGATGATTATACTGGCCTCACCTAGGATGGCTTAGCCGGTCGGGCCGAGACCGGACTCCGTGTGACAACGACACGGTGGTTTAGTAATAATAATAATACTTGAACTTAAAAGAATATTAACCAAAAGGTGGCAAAACGGGATAAGAAACATGGTGACTCTTGTTGGTGTTTCCCTTTCCTTCGGTGAATTGTTATATGATGTCCCTATTTGTATCATTGCATGTGGATGGTTATCCTATCTAGAGTAGGTTTGTTCATACATACTAGTACTATTCAATGGTACTAACGTCCCTTTTCCCGGGGGCGCTACATCTTTTAAATGGATGTAGGTGGTTCTGTAGCAGGTAGCGTTGTTCGCCGATAGTGGTGCCTTCCCTCCATCCCTTCAGCAATTCTGGTGAGCCTCACTTCCTCTCGGGGCTGTGTGTAGTCCATGTTGACTCAATTTGTGTACGTTGTCTCTTTTTGAGGTATAGTCAGGGCCTTGTCGCCGACAGGTCTATGTATATCTCTCCGAACTCTTAGAGGCTCCGTAGACACTGATGTGGGTTGTGTACCTTTTGGGTAGTTGTTGGATTTATTCGTGTCACGCCCCGAATTCCTACTCAGGTCGTGATGGCTCCCAACACCGAAGTCGGGCAAGCCAAGACTAGTTACAAACAAAATTACTTAAACAAATGAAATGTTCAAATACTTGTCCAGTTTTAATTTTAGCAGTCCTTAAATGAAAGTGAGGAAATGAGGAAAGTGATTTAAAGTAATTCAAAAATCGTTTGCAAGCATGAAGCAGAGTATCATAATACTAGTGAATAAACTACGTGTGCCAAGACCTAGTGTCACAAGTCCACCGGCGACTAGTGGAATATACAAAAACAATACACAAAATAGATGTACAACTGTCTGGAAGGGTAGACAGGATATTCAACAATAATGGAAACTCCACAGTGCTGCTGGGGAACGCCAGGAAGAGCAGCTCACTGTGTAGTCAAATCTCGGTAGTACTCTCAGCGACGAACACCCGAATAGTGACCAGGTGCAACAACCTTAGAACCTGTACAACTAAGTACAGAAGTGTAGCATGAGTACATATAAACAAATATGTACCTAGTGAGTATCCCGTCTAAACTCGAAGAAGTAGTGACGAGAGGTAGACGTGATACTTACAAGGGTCAATAACCAATAATATGATTAAATAAAGCTAGACAAGAAGAGTAGTCAGGAAAATCACTAAGGCATGAAGCTATCAATCATATAAAACTGCAATTCATTCTCATGAGTCAAATAGTAGTTATCAAAAAAGTCTCAAGTTCCCCTTACACGTGGGGTAATTTATTTAATAATAACAAGACTCTCAGTCAAATACATAGCACAAAATATGCCAAAGCGTACGGCCGAAGCGACGCGAAAATAAATATGCACTGCCGAGGGTCGAGCGGCACGAACCATAGATGCATCCATTACCCTGCTCGCGAATCGATCATGCGACGCGGTCGACATAAATATAGGGCTACCCCGCTCGCGGATCATACATACGACACGGGTGCTCGTAGACATACAAAGAATTTATCAGGAAATTCAGGAATTTATCATGGATTATTCTTGAATTCAAGGATTTAAGCACTTAAACTTACACATAGCTTCCTAAATTCTCATGTAAATTTCAAGGATAATAAGCAACTAGGAACACATGTAAAGATACAGGTAAAGCACATAAAGGCATGTTTGTGAGATCCTAATAATCTACCCGACGCAACAGAGTAGTAGCTACGCACGGACTCTCGTCACCTTGCACGTACGTAGCCCTCGCAAATAAGGAAAATTCAATCATTTACATTTACCTATGGAGACAATTCCCTCTTACAAGGTTGGAAAGGAGACTCACCTCGCGTAGAACCTACTTCCCGGCCAAGAACGCGCCCGAAACTCCAAACTTTACACCCGAGGTCTCGAAACTAGTCAAATGATATATAAATATGTCAATGCATTCTCAAAGTATGGAAATTCTCCTACTTATTTACTAAATTCACTATTCTTGAAGAAATCCCAAAATACACACCCGGGCCCACATGCTCGAATATAACACTCACCCATAGCCTAAGGATCATTAATATGTAATTTTTATATGATTTCATGGTAGAAAAGTGGTGAAATTCCCTAAAGTTCATCAACCCTAGGTTTTCACTCTACCCCCTATGATTTTCACTATTTAGATGTTAATCTACCTAAGTTTTGGTGTAATAATCTAACATTTAAATAGAATTTACTTACCTCTTAGTAGCTAGGTTGTGGAGAGTTCTTCCCAAGCTCTCAAGTCTTCAATGGAGGTTTAAAATGAAAAGAATGAAGGAAATCCCGTGTTTAAGTGAAAATGCACTGCCTGGCCTACCGGGGTTCCGCACCTACGGTCTCGCGCTTGTGAGCTGGGGTTCGCACCTGCGGAGTTGGACGGGAAAGACTGGCCCCACACCTGCGGAGCTGGAGACCGCACCTGCGATTTCGCTCCTGCGGAATTAAATCCGCACCTGCGAGGCTGGGACCGTAGGAGCGGTCCCGCACCTGCGGCTGGGCAACCGCACCTGCGGTAACACCAGATCAGGTGCACCAGCTGCATTTTCAGCTGGTTTTTGGCCTCGCGTGGTGTCCGAGAGGCACTTGGGCCCACCCGAGCCCCCGTCCAATTATACCAACAAGTCCTAAATCATAATACGGACTCGCTCGAGCTTTCAGAACACCCAAAACTACGCTAAATCTCAAAATCACCACTCAAAACCCCTAGGATCAAACCTAAGAATTTCTAAGTTTTTGATTTCTATAACAACGCACCGGACCGACCTATACTACTCGGAATGACACCAAATTTTGCAGGCAAGTCATGAATGACATAACGGAACTATTCCCAGTATCGGAATTCCATTCAGATCTCGATAACATAAAATCACGTTCCAAACCAAATTTCAAACTTAAGAAACTCTATTTCGCTATTTGGCGTCGAAACGCTCCCGGGTCATCCAAAACCCATTCCGGGCATACGTACAAGTCCGAAATCATCATACGAAGCTACTGGAATCGTTGAAACTATTTTGAGGTCGTTTACTCAAAATTTTGACAGAAGTCAAACATGGACTTAAAAGCCAACCTTAAGGAACCAAGTGTTCCTATACTATTCTAAAC
This sequence comes from Nicotiana undulata, assembly GCA_005239495.1. Lineage (NCBI taxonomy): Eukaryota > Viridiplantae > Streptophyta > Magnoliopsida > Solanales > Solanaceae > Nicotiana > Nicotiana undulata. Next base: position 40,081 of record ML265888.1, on the reverse strand, counting down.
ACTTCCAAATCCTGAACCACCCGTCCCCGCAAGTCACAAATCATGATAAGCCGCTACGGAAAGTCTTATTTAAGGGAACGGGGTCCGAATACGCAAAATGACCGGTCGGGTCGTTACATTATCCACTTCTTAAACAAATGTTCATCCTCGAACGGGCCTAGAATAAGTGTGGATATCTGCTCCGCATGTCCTCCTCGGACTCCCAAGTCGCCTCCTCGACCGGCTGGCCCAACCACTGGACCTTTATAGCAGAAATTCTCTTAGATCTCAATTGGCGGTCCTGCCTATCAATAATAGCAACTGGCTCCTCCTCGTAGCCCAACCTCTCATCCAATTAAATAGTACTGAAATCAACAACGTGAGAGAAGTCGGCGTGGTATCTCCAGAGCATGGATACATGGAATACCGGATGGACTCCTGATAAGCTGGGAGGTAGAGCAAGATCATAAGCAACCTCTCCAACTCGCCTCAATACCTCGAAAAGACCTATGAACCTCGGGCTCAGCTTGCCCTTCTTCCCGAATCTCATAATAACCTTCATTGGCGAAACCTTCATCGGCGAAACCTTCAGCAAAACCTTATCTCCCTCCATAAATGACACATCACGTGCCCTCTGATCTGCGTAGCTCTTCTGTCTGGACTGTGCTGTGCGGAGCCTCTTCTGAATTAACATCACCTTCTCTAAAGCATCTCTCACCAGGTCTGTACCATATAACTTAGCCTCACCAGGCTCAAACCACCCGATAGGATAACGGCATCGCCGACCATATAAAGCTTCAAATGGAGCCATCTCGATGCTGGACTGATAACTATTGTTGTAAGTAAACTCGGCCAAAGGCAAGAACTGGTCCCACTGGCCTCCAAAGTCAAGCACACATGCTCTGAGAATGTCCTCCAATATCTGAACTGTACACTCCGACTGACCATCAGTCTGTGGATGAAATGTTGTGCTGAGATCTATCTGAGTATCCATCTCTCTGTTCAATGCTCTCCAGAAGTGCGAGGTGACCTGAGGACCTCGATCTGATATGATGGACACCGGTACACCGTGCAGCCGGACTATCTCTCGAATGTAGATTTGGGATAGCCTTTCAAAAGTATAAGAGCCACAGGAATGAAATGCACCGATTTGGTCAACCTATCCACAATAACCCAAATCGCGTCAACCTTCCACAACGTCCGAGGCAACCCTACCACAAAGTCCATAGTAATGCGCTCCCACTTCCACTCAGGAATGGGCATTTGTTGAAGTAGGCCCCCTGGCCTCTGGTGCTCATATTTAACCTGCTGGCAATTAAGACACCTAGCCACATACTCCACAATGTCCCTCTTCATCTGTCTCCACCAGAAATGCTGCTTCAAATCACGATACATCTTCGTAGTACCAGGATGAACAGAATACCGCGAACTGTGTGCCTCTTCAAGAATCCTCTGCCTCAGGCCATCAACATTTAGAACACACAAACGATCTTGAAGTCTCGGAACACCATCCTCGCCAATAGTAACCTCCTTGGCACCACCCTGAACCACTCTCTCCCGTAGTTCTACCAAACACGGATCATCATATTGTCAAGCCTTAATCTCCCCCAATAATGAAGACTGAGCACCCACATAAGCTAGAACTCGACGAGGCTCTGAAAGATCTAATCTCACCAAGCGATTGCCAAAGGACTGAATGTCCCAGGCTAGCGGTCTCTCCTCTGCTGCAATATAGGCCAAGCTACCCATACTCTCCGCCTTCCTACTCAAAGCATCTGCTACTACATTCGCCTTGCCCGGATGATAGAGAATGGTGATGTCGTAATCCTTTAGTAACTCAAGCCACCTGCGCTGCCTCAAATTAAGATCCCTCTTCTTGAACAAGTGTTGCAGGCTGCGATGGTCTGTATAAACCTCACAAGACACCCTATATAAGTAATGCCTCAAAATCTTAAGAGCATGAACAATCGCCGCCAACTCAAAATCGTGTACAGGGTATTCTTCTCATGAATCTTTAGCTGGCGTNCGGAAGGCAATACTAGAACTTGTGCCGAAGTCAATGCAGTCTTGAGCTTCTGAAAGCTCGCTTCACACTCGTCAGACCATCGAAATGGAGCATTCTTCTGAGTCAATCTAGTCAATGGGGCTGCAATGGATGAAAAGTCCTCCACAAATCGCCGGTAGTAGCCTGCTAGACCCAAGAAACTCCTGATTTGTCGCTAAAGTAGAACGTGGCCAACTCTGAACTGCCTCAATCATCTTAGGATCAACCTTGATACCTTCTCCAGATACCACATGCCCCAAGAATTCCACGGATTCCAACCAAAACTCACACTTGGAGAACATAGCATATAGCTTCTGTTCTCGCAAGGTCTGGAGCACAACTCTCAAATGCTGCTCGTGCTCTCCCATGCTACGTGAATAAATAAATATGTCATCATTGAATACGATGACAAATGAATCAATATACGGCCTGAACACCCTGTTCATGAAGTCCATAAATATTGCCGGGGCATTAGTCAAGCCAAAGGACATCACTAGGAACTCATAATGGCCATATCTCGTACGAAAAGCAGTCTTCAGAACATCCAAAGCCCGAATCTTCAGCTGATCTCAAGTCAATTTATGAAAATACCCTGGCACCTTGCAACTGGTCAAACAAATCATCGATGTGCGGTAATGGGTACTTGTTCTTAATAGTTACCTTGTTCAACTGGCGGTAATCAATACACATTCGCATAGACCCATCTTTCTTCTTTACAGATAGAATTGGAGCCCCACGGCGACACACTCGGTCTGATAAACCCCTTAGCCAACAACTCCTGAAGCTGTTCCTTCAACTCCTTCGGAGCCATACGGTACGGGGGAATAGAAATAGGCTAAGTGCCTGGAGCTACATCAATACAAAAATCGATATCTCAATCCGGAGGCATGCCCGGAAGGTCTGAAGGAAATACATCCGCAAACTCTCGAACAACGGACACTGAATCAATCGTCGGAAACTCGGCGGTGGTGTCCCGCACATAAGCAAGATATGTCAAACAACCCTTCTCGACCATATGTCGAGCCTTCAGGAAGGAAATAACTCTACTGGCTGCACTAACTGAGAAACCTCTCCATTCCATCCTAGGCAACTCGGGCATGGCCAAAGTAACCGTCTTGGCATGGCAATCCAAGATGGCATGATGAGGAGATAGCCAATCCATGCCTAGGATAATCTCAAAATCAACCATGTCGAGCAATAGAAAGTTCGCTCTAGTCTCAAACCCACAAAAGGTGATCACGCAAGACCTATAGACCCGGTCTACCACCACAGAATCGCCCACAGCAGTGGACACATATATAGGAGAATCCAAGGACTCGCAAGGAACATCAAGAAAACAAGCAAATAAAGCTAACACATAAGAATAAGTAGATCCTGGATCAAATAGCACTGATGCGTCCCTACCACATACTGAAATAGTACATGTGATCACGGCGTCTGAGGCCACTGCATCTTCTCGGGCCGGAATAGCATAGAATCTGGCTGGAGTACATGAAGACTGACCTCCGCTGAACGGAATAGGAGCTAGTTGAGCTCCCCCTAACAGGCCTCCACCTCTGGGACGACCTCTACCAGCCTGTCCTTCACCCCTAGGTGGACGGGGCGCCGGTGCTGAGCATGTAGGCTGATAACTCTGCTGAACAGCCTTGCCCCGAAGTCTGGGACAAGTCCTCCTCATGTGGCCTGAATCCCCACACTTATAGCATCTCACTGGAGGCATGGCCTGCTACCCTGAAGGAGAAGAACCCTGAATAGCTGGGAGACGGTGAGAAACCTCTGGCATAGCACTGAAGTAAGGACTGGGAGAACCCTGATGACCTGAATACCCGCCGGAGGAACCCTGAATGGCTGGTGGGTAGTAAGAACTCTCCGGCATGGCAATGAAGTAAGGCCTCACTGGAACACCACGAGGAGGTGGTGGAGGAGCTGAATATGGAGGCCTGCTAGGCTGACCTCTGTTGTACTAACCCATGCCCCTGCCTGGGGCGCCTCTAAAATCTCCCGAAAATCTAGCCCTCTTATCATGCTGACCCTGCTCTCTGGCCCTCGATCGGTAACCCTCGATCCGGCGAGCTATCTCGACCACAAGCTGATAAGGAGTACCCATCTCCACCTCTCGGGCCATGTTGGACCTAATACTTGAGTGCAGCCCAGCTACAAATCTCCGCACTCTCTCAGCATCTGTAGGAAGAATCATGAGGGCATGATGGGACAACTCTAAAAACCTGGCCTCGTAATCCGTCACTATCATCTACGCCTACTCCAGCTGCTCAAACTGATACCGCAGCTCTTCCCTCTCGAAAGGTGGAATATACCTGTCCAGGAACAACTCAGTGAACTGCTCCCATGAGAGAGGAAGGGAACCTGCTGCCCTACCTAGGATGAATGACTGCCACTATTTGCGGGCCCTGCCCTCTAGCTAAAAAGTAGTGAAATCAACTCCGTGGGACTCCAAAATCCTAATGTTGTGCAGTCTGTCCCTGCACCTATAAATAAAGTCATGGTCATCCTCGCCCATCTCACCTCCGAAGACAGGAGGGTGCAATCGAGTCCATCTATCAAGTAACTTCTACGGATCGCTGTCCGCAGCTGGTCTAAGCTTAGGGGCTACTGCTGGCTGTGCTCCACCCGCGGGCAGAGTACCCGGAGTCTGATATACTGCCGCTGCATGACCTCCGGCCTGGGTGGTAGGGTTCTAAACTCCCCCTCCCGCGTGAGATGTAGCAAGATCCGCTGGAAATAAACCAGCCTGAGTCATAGTATCCATGAACCGCATCATACGGCCCATGACCTCCTGGAAGTCCGGTGCTGTCGTGAAATCCATCAGAGCTGGATCTTCTAGGGGCACCTCACCCCGCCTCTCAGGGATAGGATCCTCTGGGGGTGCTAAAGGAGTAACTCTGGGAGGCCCTCGTCCCCTACCTCGGGTCGGTGCCCTCCCCCGGCCTCTGCCATGGCCTGGGACTACGGGGGTAGCTGCATCTCCCAGGCCTGGAATATCAGCTGCACGAGTCCTCACAATCTGTGAGAGAATAGAAGAGTGAGATTTAGTAAGACCATTTACTGCACGATAGAATAAGAATAAAGAGATATTTTCCTAATACCTTGTAGCCTCTCGAAGATAAATACAGACGTCTCTGTATCGATCTGCAAGACTCTACTAGGTTTGCCGGTGACTCTTGAGAACTACGTGAACCTAGAGCTCTGATACCATGTTGTCACTACCCAAATTTCGACTCAGATCGTGATGGCGCCCAACACCGAAGTCAGGCAACCCAACATTAGTTACTAACGAAATTACTTAAACAAATGAAATGTTCAAATACTTGTCCAGTTTTAATTTAAGCAGTCTTTAAATGAAAGTGAGGAAATGAGGCAAAGTGATTTAAAGTAACTCAAAAATTGTGTGCCAACATGAAACAGAGTAGAATAATACTAGTGAATCAACTACGTGTGCCAAGACCTAGTGTCACAAGTCCACAGGCGACTAGTGGAATATACAAGAAAAATACACAAAATAGATGTACAACTGTCTGGAAGGGTAGACATGATATTCAACAATAATGGAAACTCCACAGTGCTGTTGGGGAACACCAGGAAGAGCAGCTCACCGTGTAGTCAAATCTCGGTAGTACTCTCAGCGACGAACACCCGAATGGTGACCAGGTGCAACAACCTCAGAACCTGTACAATTAAGTACAGAAGTGTAGCATGAGTACATATAAACAAATATGTACCCAGTGAGTATCTCGTCTAAACTCGAAGAAGTAGTGACGAGAGGTAGACGTGATACTTACTAGGGTCAATAACCAATAATATGATTACATAAAGCTAGACAAGAAGAGAAGTCAGGAAAGTCACTAAGGCATGAAGCTATCAATCATATAAAACTGCAATTCATTCTCATGAGTCAAATAGTAGTTATCACAAAAGTCTCAAGTTCCCCTTACACGTGGGGTAATTTATTTTATAATAACAAGACTCCCAGTCAAATACATAGCTCATAATATGCCGAAGCGTACGGCTGAAGCGACGCAAAAATAGATGTGCACTGCCGAGGGTTGAGCGGCACGAACCATAGATGCATCCATTACCCCGCTCGCGAATCGATCATGCGACGCGGTCAACATAATATAGAGCTACCCCGCTCGTGAATCATACATACGACACGGGTGCTCGTAGACATACAAAGAATTTATCAGGAAATTCAGGAACTTATCATGGATTATTCTTGAATTCAGAGATTTAAGCACTTAAACTTACACATAGCTTCCTAAATTCTCATGTAAATTTCAAGGATAATAAGCAACTAGGAACACATGTAAAAAGATACAGGTAAAGCACATAAAGGCATGCTTGTGAGATCCTAAAATTCTACCCGACCAACAGAGTAGTAGCTACACACGGACTCTCGTCACCTTGCGCGTACGTAGCCCCCGCAAATAAGGACAATTCAATCATTTACATTTACGTATGGGTACAATTACCTCATACAAGGTTGGAAATGAGACTCACCTCGCGTAGAACCTACTTCCCGGCCAAGAACGCGCCCGAAACTCCAAACTTTACACCCGAGGACTCGAAACTAGTCAAATGATATATAAATACGTCAATGCATTCTCAAAGTATGGAAATTCTCCTACTTATTTAGTAAATTCACTATTCTTGAAGAAATTCCAAAATACCCCCTGGGCCCACATGCTCGAATTCCGGAAATTTTCGAAGATAACGCTCAACCATAGCCTAAAGATCATTAATGTGTAATTTTTATATGATTTCATGGTAGAAAAGTGGTGAAATTCCCTAAAGTTCATCAACCCTAGGTTTTCACTCTATCCCCTATGATTTCCACTATTTAGATATTAATCTACCTATGTTTTGGTGTAATAATCTAACATTTAAATAGAATTTACTTACCTCTTAGTAGCTAGGTTGTGGAGAGTTCTTCCCAAGCTCTCAAGTCTTCAATGGAGGTGTAAAATGAAAAGAATGAAGGAAATCCCGTGTTTAAGTTAAAATGCACTGCCTGGTCTACAGGGGTTCCGCACCTGCGGCTCGAGGACCGCACATGCGGTCTCGCTCCTGCGAGTTAGGGCTCGCACCTGCGGAGTTGGATGGGAAAGACTGGGCCCGCACCTGCGAAGCTGGAGATCGCACCTGCGGTTTCGCTCCTGCAGAATTAAATTTGCACCTGCGGAATTACCGCACCTGCGAGGCTGAGACCGCAGGAGCGGTCCCGCACCTGCGGTCACACCAGATCAGGTGCACCAGCTGCATTTTCAGCTGGTTTTTGGCCTCGTGTGGTGTTCGGGAGGCACCTGGGCCCACCCGAGCCCCCGTCCAATTATACCAACAAGTCCTAAATCATAATACGGACTCGCTCGAGCCTTCAGAACACCCAAAACTATGCTAAATCATAAAAATCACCCCTCAAAATCCCTAGGATCAAACTTAAGAATTTCTAAGTTCTTAATTTCTATAACAACGCGCCGGACTGACCTATACTACTCGGAATGAAACCAAAATTTGCAGGCAAGTCATGAATGACATAACGGAACTATTCTCGGTCTGGAAATTCCGTTCGGACCTCGATAACATAAAATTACGTTCCAAACCAAATTTCAAACTTAAGGAAACTCTATTTCGCTATTTGGCATCGAAACGCTCCCGGGTCATCCAAACCCCATTCCGGACATACATACAAGTCTGAAATCATCATATGAAGCTACTGGAATCGTCAAAACTCGATTTTGAGGTCGTTTACTCAAAATGTTGACTGAAGTCAAACTTGGCCTTAAAAGCCAACCTTAAGGAACCAAGTGTTCCTATACTATTCTGAACACTTCCAAATCCCGAACCACCCATCCCCGCAAGTCACAAACCACGATAAGCCACTACGGAAAGTCTTATTTAAGGGAACGGGGTCCGAATACGCAAAACGACCGGTCGGGTCGTTATAATTCGTAACCGTGATTCCGTACTGTAAAAATTGTAATTAGTATGTATGTTTTGGAAGATCTAATGTTGGTTACGGTGAAAGAGGAGAATGGGCCTAATATTATGAATATATTCTTTAGATTTATCTCTTGCTAACTCATGTAAACAATGTTTGCTATAAACACGGGGAGAAACGAGTCGGGTAGGAAAGGCTAAACAGGCTTGCTTGACCGGGTTCACTCGGTTAGGCAACGGTCCCGTCCCTCGGTTTTGGGGCGTGACATTTTAACAATAAATAATAATCCTTCTCCAAGGACTAGTACGTTTAGGTTCGAAACTATGTGGTTATCACATCAAGATTTTCCTTAACTAGTCAGCCATGTGTGGCATAAAAAACCTCCCTTATTACAAGTTATTGAGGAATTCACTGATCTTGTCCAAGCATGGAACAACGACACTTTGGAAAAAAATTCCACCAGAAAAAGCATATTCAAGCTCGTTTAGCGGGCATACAAAAATCTACAAACTACCCTACTAGTAACTTCTTACAAAGACTATAATAAGATCTTCAAACACAATTCAATAACATCTTAAAGCTTGAAGAAGATTTTTGGGAGTTGAAATCTAGAGTGAGCTGATTAAATGATGGTGATGCAAATACTAGATTTTTCCATTTATCAACTTTAAAAATACAGAGACATAATCGCATTACAGCTCTAAAAGACATGGGCAATTGGATCACAGATCACGAAGAATTAAAAATCCTAATCACAGACTATTACCAAGAATTATACACTACATCTCACACTAAGTCTAACTACAAGCACACAATAGCCACGTTTAACACGATTACACAGGAACAAGCTAATTCTTTACAAACTTTAGTTACTGATAAAAAATTACTGAAGCTATTTTTTCCTTAAAAGCTTTAAAATCTCCAGGACCAGACGGATTACACCCAATATTTTTCCAAAAATATTGGACTCAACTTAAGCATTCTATAATTCCTTTCTGCAAAAACATCTTTCAAAAGGGACACATCCCTGAAAAATTAAATAAAATTTATATTTGTTTAATTCCTAAGATTAAAATCCCTTCCAACACTACACATTTTAGACCTATTAGTTCATGTAATGCCATCTACAGGGTTATTACAAAAATTCTAGTTAATCGCATCAAACCTTTAATCGATCACATTATTTACCCAACTCAGTCTGCTTTCCAAAAAAAACTGTAGTGCTGCAGACAATGCAATAATTGTACAAGAGTTGCTTCATCACTTTCGTACGTCAAAATTAAAATGCTCTAACATGCTTTTAAAAAATAGGCCAAGAAAAAGCTTTTGATCGATTAGAATGGACCTTTATACGTCAAACCTTAACATACTTTCACTTCCCTGACCATTTAATAAAAATTAACATGTCATGCGTAACCACACCAACTATCTCAATTATTATCAATGGAACTCCAACACGTTTCTTCACTCCGGCCAGGGATATTAGACAAGGAGACTCACTCCCCCCTTATCTATTCATAATATGCACGAAAATGTTATCACGCAACATTAACAGAGTTGTTGATTACGATCAATGGAAATCGGTCTCCATCAAACCTAAGTCCCCCCTCACATCCCACTTATATATCGCCGACGACATTATTTTAGTCTCGAAAATTACTACCACAATTTGCAACGCCATTATAGACCAACTTGAACACTTCACTCATCTTTCAGGCCAAAAAGTCAATTTTGAAAAATCAAAAGTTTTCTTTTCAAAATATGTAAAGTCAAAATTAAAATTTAGTTCTTACATTCTTTAACATGGTAGAAGGTAGGTCATTGGGGAAATATCTGGGATTCCCTATCTTTAGTGACAAACCTAAAATACGGGATTTCTAATTTATTATTAACAATTTCAAGAATAGACTAGCAGGTTGGAAAACTAATCATCTTTCACTGGCAAGGAGCACAATCCTGATCAAAGCAACCCTTAATTCCATGCCAACCCATATAATACAATTCATAGCTCTTCCAAATTACATCATCAATCGACGAGAATCCTTTTAAAAGAATTTTCTTTGGAGAACAACAGCTCAAAATAATGTCTTCATTTAATAAAATGGGACAATTTTACTAATCATAAAGATCGTGGGGGTCTGGAAATACAAAAACATAGGGGGGGAAATACAGCCTTACTTGCCAGTACATCCTGGAAATTATTCCATAACCCCCAAACACTTTGAGCATCGATCCTCCTATCCAAATATTTCAACACTAATAAGAAGCCGTTGGAAAAAACCTCCACCGTTTGGAAACACCTCATTAATGGATGGCAAGCATGCCAAAAAGGTCTAATGTGGCATGTCACCCAAGGCACACACGCCAAGTTTTGGATAGAAAATTGGTTGACACCTAATATGCCTCTTCCTACACTAATTGAAGAACCTCTACAACACAAAGAGGATGACTAACCATCCAAGAGGTCCTCAATAATGGACAAGTCATGGTCTCAGTCGCCTCCTTTTGAATTACCACCGGCCCTAATGGCAAAGATCAATAGTATCTATTTGCCATTTAATTCATTAGGTCCAGATTGCATCGTTTGGGGCTTTAATACATCATGAAAATTCACTGTTAGTTATTGTTATAAAGCACTAACAAACTCCAACCAACTTCCAAATCACCATGGATAGATATGGAAAATTTACTTACCACCAAAAATTAAATCGTTTCTTTGGCTAATAAGCCACAATCGTCTTCCACCAATTCTTGCCTACATAGAATTGGAATCCTCTCTTCCAACCTATGTACACTATGCGGAGTACAAGATGAAACCATTAGCCATATTCTTTTTAATTGCTCTAACGCAAAACACTATTGGCAGGCCATGTGATTAGGCATTCTCATTCAAAATATAAAGTATGAAACAACCCTCAATTATGAATGGCTCAAAAATATTATCCGCTCATTGAGTTTCAAAACTAGAGCTTTTGTGATGACCCAAAAGGTCATCTTATGTAAATTAAATTATGATTGTGTTCCGAGGCTCCGAAAGTCTCCGTTAATCTCACCTCGATATGCATGCACAGCCCAGGCGCGTAGCCGGGAAGCCTTTGTTGTGGAAACTTGGTAAAGAATTGAATTTATGATAATTAATTGAATAAAGTTGACTTTGGTCAACATTTTTGGTAAACGGACCCGGACCCGTGATCTGGCGGTCCCGGAAGGTCCGTAGGAAAATATGGGACTTGGGCGTATGCCCGGAATCGAATTCCGAGGACCCAAGTCCGAGAAATGAATTTTTAAAGAAAATTGTTTTCTGAAAATAATAAAGGCTTATGAAAATTAACCTCGATGTGAAACCTGTGCTGCCGGGCCCGTATTATGGTTCCGAAGCCGGAAACATGTTCAATATGTGTTATTTAAGTTATCTGTAAAATTTTGTAAGAAATGGACTCGATTTGACGGGTTTCGGATCAAAAATGGGAAATTGAGAGTTAATGAAGTTTTGAGGATTTTCATAGAATTTGAAATTTGGTTTTGAACGTGATTTTATGTTACCGAGGTCCGAATGAAATTCCGAGACCGGGAATAGTTTCGTTATGTCATTCATGACTTGCCTGCAAAATTTGGGGTCATTCCGAGTTGTATAGGTCGGTCCGGCCCGCTGTTATAGAAATCAAGAACTTAGAAATCCTTAAGTTTGATCCTAGGGGTTTTGAGGGGTGATTTTTAGATTTAGCGTTGTTTTGGGTGTTTCGAAGGCTCGAGCGAGTCTGTATTATTAGTTAGGACTTGTTGGTATATTTGGATAGGGGCTCGGGTAGGCCCACGTGCCTCCCGAAAACCACACGAGGCCAAAAACCAGCTGAAGATGCAGCTGGTGCACCTGATCTGGTGTGACCGCAGGTGTAGTTGCCCAGCCGCAGGTGCGGGACCGCTCCTGCGGTCCCAGCCTCGCAAGTGCGGGAATTCTGCAGGTGTGGATTTAATTCCGCAGGAGCGAAACCGCAGGAGCGAAACCGCAGGTGCGGGCCCATACTTTCTCGTCCAACTCCACAGGTGCGAGCCCCAGCTCGCAGGTGCGGTCCTCGAGCCGCAGGTGCGGAACCCCTGTAGGTCAGGCAGTGCATTTTCACTTAAACACGTGATTTCCTTCATTCTTTTCATTTTACATCTCCATTGAAGACTTGAGAGCTTGGGAAGAACACTGCACAACCTAGCTACTAAGAGGTAAGTAAATTCTATTTAAATGTTAGATTATTACACCAAAACTTAGGTAGATTAACATCTAAATAGTGAAAATCATAAGGGGTAGAGTGAAAACCTAGGGTTGATGAACTTTAGGGAATTTCACCACTTTTCTACCATGAAATCATATAAAAATTACATATTAATGATCTTTAGGCTATGGTTGAGCGTTATCTTCGAAAATTTCCGGAATCCGAGCATGTGGGCCCGGGGGTGTATTTTGGGATTTCTTCAAGAATAGTGAATTTACTAAATAAGTAGGATAATTTCTATACTTTGAGCATGCATTGACGTATTTATATGTCATTTGACTAGTTTCGAGTCTTCGGGTGTAAAGTTTGGAGTTTCGGGCGCGTTCTTGGCTGGGAAGTAGGTTCTACGCGAGGTGAGTCTCCTTTCCAACCCTGTAAGAGGTAATTGTCCCCATAGGTAAATGTAAATTATTGAATTGTCCTTATTTGCGGGGTCTACGTACGCGCAAGGTGACGAGAGTCCGTGCGTAGCTACTACTCTGTTGCGTCGGGTAGAATTTTAGGATATCACAAGCATGCCTTTATGTGCTTTACCTGTATCTTTACATGTGTTCCCAGTTGCTTATTATCCTTGAAATTTACATGAGAATTTAGGAGCGGAATCGTAGGTGCGGTTTCCACCTCCGCAGGTGCGACCCCAGCCCCTCTTGCCCAATTTCACAGGTGCGAGACCGTAAGTGCGGTCCTCGAGCTGCAGGTGCGGAACCCCTGTAGGCCAGGCAGTGAAATTTCATTTAAAACACGGGATTAGTCATTTCTTCCATTTTCCATCTTCTTCCTTGTGATATTTGAGAGCTTCTAAGAGGGCCTTCAACCTAGTACTTGAGGTAAGTAAATTCCCTATCTAACACTAGTTTCAAACATTAATTCCTAGTTAAACTCCCTACTAAATTTTCCAAAATCATGGAATTAGGTAGTAATTTTAGGGCTCTTGAAGGTTTTGTGATTTTCCATTTTAGGCCATGAATTTAAGTAGAAATCACACATTAATGATCCTTAGGCTATGGGTGAGTGATCCCTTCGAGAATTTTTCGGAATTGAACATGCGGACCCGGGGTTGGGATTTGGAAATTCTTCAAGAATAGCGATTTTATTGAATAACTAGGATAATTTCCCGCATTGTGCATGCATTGATATTATTGTATACCTTTTGGCTAGTTGCGAGTCCTCGGGTGTAGAGTTTGGAGTTTCGGGCGTAATTGTGGTCCGAGAGGTAGATTCGATACGAGGTGAGTCTCCTTTCTAACCTTGTAAGAGGGAATTGTCCCCATAGGTGATGTATATGCTATGTGTAAATTGTTTGGGGGCTACGTACACACCAAGTGAAGAGAGTCCGTACGTAGCGGCTATCATTGTTATGTCCGGGTAGCTAGGCCCACATCATGTCTTATATGCTTCCTCGTAGTGCCTTATATGCTTCCTCATAATGCCTTACATGCTTCCTCGTAATGCCTTATATGCTTCCTTGTAGTGCTTTATATGATTCATGGTGACGCCACATGTACTATGAGATCATGTTTTGTATAGTATTGTTCCTCTGAGGCTTTATAGAAATTGTTGAGTTGAAACGAATTTGTCATGGAAAGTAAGTTTTATAAGTTATTGGGATCGGGTCGTACGCCACAGCGGGTTTGAGAGTGATTAGATATATATGGGATCGGGTCGTACGCCACGGCGGATGTTGAAAAGTATTTGTAATATATATGGGATCGGGTCGTACGCCGCGGCGGATGTTGAAAATTATTTGTAATATATATGGGATCGGGCCGTACGCCACGACGGATGTTGAAAAGTATTTGTAATATATATGGGATCGGGCCGTACGCCACGGCGGATGTTGAAAAGTATTTGTAATATATATGGGATCGGGTCGTACGCCACGGCGGAGTTGAAAAGTATTGTACACATATGGGATCGGGTCGTACGCCACGGCAGGTTTAGAAGGTACCTTATGGGAGCGGGCCGTACGCCACGACGGATCTAAGACCTGGTGATTATTGTTTCGTTTCGGTGGTCCTACCCTTGAAAGTGCATTATTTCTTAATTCAATAGTTGTTTGGATTTCCGCTCTTGATATGTACTTGTTGATTATTTTCCTGACATGCCTACTGTATGTCATTATATTCTATCATATGTTATTATTGTTGGACCTTTGTGAGTATCGAGTCGACCTTTCGTCAGTACTTCTTCGAGATTAGGCGGGATACTCACTGGGTACATATTTATTTAATATGTACTCATGCTGCACTTTTGTACTTAACTGTACAGGTACTGAGGTCGGTGCTTCTGGTTATTGTACCGGAGATAGATCCTGAGCTAGTGGACTCGACTTCACGGTGAGCTGCTTCTTCTGGCGGTTTCCAGCAGTGCCATTGAGTTTTATTTGGTTGTGTTTTCCCGTCTATTTCATTCACACAGTGGGATTGTATATATTATCTTTTGGTTGTTCTGTTAGTATGCTCGTGACACTCGTGACACTAGTTCCTGGCACACGCGTAGTGTATATTTTGGGTTTTGGGTTGTATAGGCATGCATATGCTTTATTGTGGCCATGTAGTGTTATGCTTTTATTTTCATATCAAGCTATCATCATGTTTAACTGTTTAAAATTGGTAAATGTTGACTTGTTTAATCAAATGGGAAGGTAACACTTAGTGTAGTTCATATTGGCTTGCCTGACCCCGTCGTTAGGCGCCATCACGACCTGGATTAGGATTCTGTGTCGTGACAACGTGGTATCAGAGCCCTAGGTTCACGTAGTCTCATGAGTCACGGGCAAGCCCAGTAGAGTCTTGTGGATTGGTACGGAGATGTCTGTACTTATCCTTAGGAGGCTATGGGGTGTTAGGAAACTTCCCTTTATTCATATCCTGTCGTGCAATCTATTCTCTCACGATGGTGAGGACGCGTGCATCCGATGTTTCTGGTCCGGGAGATGCCGTTGCCCCCGCCACCCGAGATGGGGGTAGAGGCAGGGGTAGAGCACCTGCTCGAGGTAGGGGACGAGGGCGTCCCAGAGCTATACCAGTGGCACCACTAGGACCATTTTATGGAGGAGCAGGATGAGGTGCCTCCAGTAGCACCTGCTCCAGTGGATTTCATGACGGGGCCAGGCTTCCAGGAGGTCATAGGCCGTATGTTGAGATTCATGGACTCTATGTCCCAGACTGGTTTATTTCCAGCCAACCCTGCTACTTCTCAAGCGGGAGGGGGAGTCCAGACCCCTACCGCTCAGGCCACAGGTCAGGCAGCAGCAGCACGTCATACCCCGGGCACACCGCCCGTGGGAGGGGTTCAGCCCGTAGTAGCATCCCCATAGCCCAGGCCAGTTGTAGAGGGTGACCAGCAGAAGATGTTGGATAGATGGACCCCACTTCGCCCTCCAGTCTTCGGGGGTGAGCAGGGTGAGGATGCTCAGGATTTCATTGATAGGTGCAAGGACAGACTGCACAATATGAGGATTTTGGAGTCCCATGGAGTGGATTTCACCACATTTCAGTTGGAGGGCATAGCTCGCAGGTGGTGGCAGTCATATAGTCTCAGCAGGCCAGCAGATTCTCCTCCTGTCACTTGGGATCAGTTCGCTCAGCTATTTCTAGATAGATACATTCCACCTTCTGAGAGGGAGGAGCTACGGGGTCATTTTGAGCAACTAGAGCAGGGGCAGATGTCCGTGACTGATTATGAGGCTAAATTTTCCGAGTTATCCCGCCATGCCCTTATGATATTGCCTACTGATGCCGAGAGGGTGCGGCGGTTTGTGGCAGACTTGCATCCAGGTATTAGGGCCTCTATGGACCGAGAGGTGGAGATAGGTACCCCCTGCCAACTTGTAGTCGTGATAGCTCGACGGATTGAGGGGTATCAGTTGAGGAGCAGGGAACAGGGTCAGCAGGGTCAGCGGGACAAGAGGGCCAGGTTCTCAGAAGAGTTCAGGGATGCTTCAGCTAGGAGCAGGGGTCAATTCGGGGGTGGTCAGCCCAGCAGACATTAATATTCAGCACCCCCACTACCCCCTCGAGGTGGTTCAGTGAGGCCTCAGTTCGGCGCCATGCCAGAGCGTTCCTATCGTCCTTCAACCATCCAGAGTGCACCTAGCGGTTATTCCAGTCATCAGAGATCCTCTTGTTCCTATTTCAGTGCCTTACCAGAGGGTTCACACCGCCCTCCGTTTATTCAGGGTTCTTCCTTTTAAGGGCAGCGGGCTGTAGTGCCAGGAGGTTGTTTCGAGTGTGGGGAGCCGGATCATACATGGAGGTATTGTCCCAAGTATCGGGGCAAGGCAGTGCAGCAAGGTTATCAGCCTAGGAGTTCAGCACCAGTAGTCCGCCCACCTCGAGGTGGAGGACAGGTCGGCAGGGGTTGTCCAAGAGGGGGAGGTCAGTTAGTTCATGTTCACTCTGGGGGAGTTCAGTCTTCCGGAGCCTCAGCCAAATTTTATGCCATTC